>BDUI01005950.1:52039-68298 GCA_002335545.1 Apodemus speciosus
TAACCATGTTTGTAGATGGTAAATTAGAATAAAGTGTTTGAACCAAGATAGCTTAGTTATGCATTATTTATGAGGTTGATCAATACCTTATGGCAAATTCTGGCTACTATAAGGTGATGGGAAGACCACCACAGGAAAATTTCAGAGACTTCTCAGTCTTTCMCACCACCTGCCATTCTGTACGTTGATCTTATCTGGACATTAGAGGAGCCAGAGTCACCATGGTGGCTGCTATGACTGGAGATGGAGCCTAACAGGTTTCTTCCTCTGCTGAGTTACCTTCTTAGACTTTCCCCCAAATCACCATCTATTTTCCAAAGAAGTGCTGGAGAAATTGACTTCTGGACAGAGGTGCTACAGGCTCCCCTCCTTTTTTTCTACCAGAAGATTGGATCATGTTTGAAAAACATTCTCAACATCTAACAGCAGCTTTTTTTTTCTACCATTTTTTATCAGAAGTATGCTTCATGCTCTTAAACAAATTCTAAACATCTTCAAAGAGTAGCTTATCTAAAAATGTTATTCTTCCGAATTTCACAGCACATGTTGTCAGTGCTAGATAATAACAAATATTTCTGCTTTAGGAAGCTGTCCTCAATCCTCTAACAAATCTTACAAGTCACAAAGTAAATATCTCCTTCAATTTCAGCATTTGCTTATTTTATGACTTATGAAATAAGTCACCAATTTCATAGAACATGTTGGGAAAGAAAGAAATGGGGTTCACTTCGATTTTTTTCTTACCTTCTATTAGAGTCAGTTTATATCAAATAACAAATTTTCAGGTATTTATTGCATGATTTTTGACTGCACTTAAATCCCAAGAAGGATGTCTTAGAGAGTACACTCTTGAAATGACTGCAGGACTTGGTATTCTCAGCTAAAGAAGGCTGCAAATTCTCAACATTCATTTATAATGATTTTGTGACACTGTGTCTATGAAGAATACTAACATATTCATGGAGATTATTCCCAAGTGTTTTACATGAATTTTATTTAAATAAAATTATATAACTTTATGAACATTTTTTAGATTGCTTTACTATATGAACATATTTACCTAGCCTCTTAATAAATATTGTGGTATGTATCAAATTCTCCCATACTGTTTTGCTGTTACTATGGTTAATTTCAATTTTATTATTATTACTGTTATTATCATTACTATTATTAACTTCAAGTTACCCCAGATTTTACCCCTTGTCTTTTGATTAAAGAAATTATTTTCTATAGGACTTCATAATTCTATAGATCAGAATCAAATAAAACTTCTTGTACATGAACWGATAAAGTATCTTACACATTTAAAGAGTCAGGAGAGGCACTTCCTTAGTGAGAAAACTCATGATATTTGGAAGGTTCAAAAACTGGAGTCTACAAAATAAGATCTGCATTTTATTTGTCTTTACATTGAGCAGTATCAAGTTCCAATCCAAGAGTAGTCTATTAAATTTAAAATCTCCTGCCACATTTTTAGACATCTACATTCCCTTGTTCTTTCTTCAGCTTTTCGTCTTCTGGTTCTCAACCAAAGAAAAAGTTTAATTTCTGATTTAAGTCTTTGCTAAGGGCTCTTAACTCCATTGCAGGCTATGATGTCTCTGAGAGGAGAACATCATGAATGTATAGGCAGAAAAAAGAAAAAAAGAAACCACTGGTCTACTGATTATGTTTGATGACACTTTTATTCAAATCATTTGTCTAGTTTCAGTTGATTTTTTATTATTGCTGAGTTTTATATGATACATGTATATTTTAATACCAGCCATTAACATATATATATATATATATATATATATATATATATATATATATATATATATATATATATATGTTTTTGAAATTTTTTCTCTAAGTTTGTTGCCATCTTTTCACTTCTTAACTATCCTTTGCTATGAAGGGGCTTTAAYATTAATGATGCTCAACTTATTGTTTTTCAGGAATAATTAGTTATATCAAAAATATTTTCTAAACTCAAGATTATCTAAGTATTTTATATGTACTTTTCGCACTGGTTTACATGTTATGCTTTTATCTAAGTATTTTATATGCTCTTTTTGCATTGTTTTACATGTTATGCTTTTACATTATGTCATGAGTCTATTTAGAGAAAGTTTCTGTGAAATATATACTGTCAATACCTAGATTGTGTATACCTTTGGTCATTTTGGTGTATGATCATGTGCGTATCCAGTTGAATAATACACGGGAATTTTGTGAGTACAATCAGAGAAAATAGATACACATATGTTTGAAAAGTAAATATCAATAAAGTCTATTAGTTCACAGAATGGTTTGCTTTCCCTTTTTACTTACTGGCCTCTTTTATTAAACCTCCTGCCTTATTTATTCAAATTTCTGTGAATTCCTCCCTTTATATTAAATATGCAATCTGATATTTTAATCATTTAGAAAAAAACTTTTGAATGATCAAATCAACGTAGCATATTCCTTCCTCTATTTTGCCTTTATCTTCCCAGACATGAAGAACTCTATTGTTGTGGCCTGTTGGCAAACCCTGCGAATTATGGTTGAAACCTACAATGTCTAGACAGCTCCTCTGACCTTGACACAAAGTGGAGGACTCTCTTTTTCAAATGGGGTTTTCCCTTCTCTGATCTTGTCCTAAAAACTGGACCCCCTCCCCACCCTCAAAACACTTGCACGCGCGTGTACACACACACACACACACACACACACACACACACGCACACACACACGCACACACGCATGCACGCACACATGCATACATCACAGCACTCACCACAGACAAACTCTCTACCTGAGGAAGGTCATGTAGTCCTTGGTGAGGATCTTGTTGGCCTTGGCAAGCCTACAAGTTCAACTTCCTCTTTCTCAATAAGAACCTACCCAGCAAGTACCTCGGATTCCTGAAATGCCAAATGAGCCATTCACAGCATCTTAAGCTCCAGCCACTGATTTTACATATACTCTGAAAACCCCTTCTCATTCTCCAAGGTTCATGTATATATAGCCCTTGGTCACCCTGAATAAAGTGTAATGTACCAGCTACTTCACTGAAGATTGTTTAAAAGAGCTGTTTCATTGAGTATCATCTAAAAAGAGAGCTGTAACACTAAAATCCTCAGAACACCCACCCACCCACTCACCCACCCAAGCCTTGGACCTGGATCCTGAAGATGCCACCTCTTCCTAACTTTGCTTCATCCTTCTAGTTTGGAAGCAGCATACCTGGACACTCTGAGGGAAGAAAAAGAGGTCTCTGAACCACAACTGGTTCACAACATGCATCCTACAGAGGTCCTGTGAATAATTTGGCTAATGGACTTTGAATTTCCATCTAATCTTCTAAGAGATTTGTGAAATTAAGGCCAAAAGATTGAAAGACTTAGTACAGTTCTGAGCCATGGGAGGACACCTTTCTGGATCACTGAAGCCATGTGAATTAGAATACTAAAGCCATTGTAGTAACTTATCTGAACTCTATGAAAGCAAACAAAGAAATAAAACTTTAACTTAATTTGAGTTCTTAATTATAGCATTTATCTTATGTAGAAAAAAATCTCTTCTACTTTAACTATTTCTTGTTAAGGTCTATGAAATTTCAAGCTATGGTTTAAAATTATGGGCAAAGAAATTTGAATGCTTATAGAAGCAATAATATTTGATTCTAGGTTTATTATTTTCTCTAATTGTCGAGAGAATGGTTTTGTTAATATTTGTATTCTACTTAGTGACTTTATTTTTAATTGTCTCATTTAACTTTTTTTCCCTTCTAGGAAGCCCTTGGTCCACAAATGACATCAAYATTTGTTAGATTTACTTTTTCTTTCTTAAAAATCGATTATTAAAGAAGTAGGTGAAATATAGAGTGGAGAGAAAATTGTTCATATTTATCAATTTACTTATCTTATTCTGCAACTAGTGCTAAAGTATTTTTATGTCCTTGTAACACTCAAAATGCCATTTTCTCTATAGGATGTTAGTCATAGGAAATATTGAAAAATTGATCAATAAATATCTGTCAAATCACCTTTAAGACTTATTCTTTTTTACGTAAATATGGAATGAATTTTATATGATCTATAAAAATATTTTTTCTCTATAAATTTGTAGTTTTTCCACAAAATCAAAACTACATATTAATTTTAAAGGACTAGTTTTCATCATCCTACAAAGTATGTATTTCTCAAGGAAAGTATTAAGAAGAAGCATTAAGGAGACTGAGAGCTACCAAGAGAATTAGCAATCAAGCAGTTCAGCTTCTCCTTATTTTCATTAGAGAGGTGAAAGGCCTTCAGAGTTCACAAGACACTATAATTAATGATGCATCCTAATTAAGTAAATGCTCAGTTAGCTTTTTCTGATTGTATACAGTAAAAGTGTCTGGTAAATTCCAAACAGTCTTGAATGAACTGAACACAGTTCTGTCTTTCTCTCTCTTTGTCCACTCTTTCTCTGTATCACATCTTAGTATATTTATCTGCTATATGGATATTACTTGGGATATGAATAAAGATATATGCTAACTACTATATTTGAAATAAATCCAAGCGGTCTTATATACTCTTTTAAGTGTTCAATCAATTTGGGGGATGTTTGTTTGTTTGCTTGTTTGTTTTTGTCTTCAAAAATCCAAATGAGCACATTGCTTCTAGAAGCTCTAAAGATTGGTTTCCTTTCATTTCCAGATTCCAGAATGTACTCAGCCAGAACGACCTGGCTTACCTAACTCCGAATTATGTCTAGACATTATACTTTCCTACTGTCCTTTTTGATTCTTTACCGGTGCACCCTGCCCTTTGAGAGTTCCAATTAGAAACAAGATGACCCTTACATTATAAGGTGTATTTTATAAAGTTTGGAAAGCTATTTTTGTCAGGAAATACAACATTCACCTTTTTTTCCCTTGAGGTTTAGGATCTGCCTATTTTGAAGTAAATATGAATAAAAGAACCTTAGGAAGTTTAGTTCATCATTTTTGTAATATTTCTATATTTGCATTTTTGTTACCTTGTATGTCATACAGTTATATTTATGATAGGTAGCAGGACATATACCTATTTGAATTACTCCCTATGTAATGAATATATTTTAATCATAACACTATTGAGTAGTTATTAGTAGTTAAGTAACTAATATAATGATTTGAGAAAATAAAATTTATTAATCTTATAAACTCCAAATTGCAAAATGTTACATAAACTAGCTTTAAAATTCATATCACTATATTACAGTGTTTTATTTTTCTATCAAAACATTTTATTTCTGAAAAGCAAATGAATAATTTATAGTTATACGACATGCTAATATTATTAGAATAATCATTTAAAATTAATCATTTTATATTCTTTTTAACAGTGGGAGAAATGCGATATGGTATATAAATTAAGTCAGTTGAGGCTGGAGAATTGGTGTACTGGTTAAGAGTGCAAATGGTTTTATAGACATCCTGAGGTCTATTCCTGGTACCAGTGTCAGACTGGATACGATGTCATGAATCTCTAGTTCCAGGTAATCCAGAGCATCAGGAATCTATGGTCATTCACACACACAAATACGTGAATACACACATACACTCTCAATTACGAAAATATATTAAAATAAAAATTAACAGAGAATTCAGTGACATCTCAGTAATTTATTTTATTTTAGAGATTATAATATAACATTTCTCCCTCAAAAAACTCAATGTAGTACATTCTTGATTTTATTTTCAAATTTATAGCTTCTCTTTTCAAGAATTGTTATTTCACAAATGTATAATTTTGTTTGCACATATATATCTTTAAATACAACTCRCTCTCCCTATATTATGTTACTTGAAATTATGTTTCTAGGACTGACCTTCAGCATCTGATAACCGATTGGTTTGTTCTTCCCAGGGGAAGACTGTTGTTTCTGCTCTCAGCAATCCTTCATTGACTGTTGTTCTTGTAAATGGTTGAGGCCTAGAGAGCTTTTGCTGTCACATTAGTGAATCTAGTGGTCTAGATATAGACTGGTTTTACTGTGTAATTGAAACATTGAAATAAAATTTAGAGTGTGATGGCTTTTGGAAGTCCAGTCATTGTAGATTGTAGACAAGGAATTAAGGAAGTTTGATTTTTTTTTGTTTGTTTTACTTTGCTTTCTTACTTTGTGTGTGTGTGTGTGTGTGTGTGTGTGTGTGTGTGTGTGTGTGTACCAATGGAAAAGGTTATGTAAGTGTGCAGTAAGAATTCTACTGCAAACCAGAAAGTAGACTCCTGCCAAGGATCACATTTACATATAACCTCACCTGGTATTTTTAGTCCCTATGTAGGGAAAAATAAAATTCTGTTGTCTGAAACATCCAACATATGACGTTTTATCACAGCAGCCTGAAAAGATAGATTAAGACAGAAGTTAATAAMTGTCTTTCCATTTTCTTATACTTCACTTCTCAACATTTTCAAATAAACATATTCTTCGTAGAATGGTAATAAGATCAACTTAATAACATGCCTAATAACACATTAATAATCAGAGTTGCTTATGAAGAATGGCATTTCTAACTTAAATCACTGGGTCAATGTATAACAAATGTTGTAAAAATATTTTGAAATATAATGCTTTATTCACTATTTGTAAATAAATAGGTAAATTAAATACAAGTTTTATTTGAAATGGTAGAGATTTAGTTGCAGCCTTTAAGTAAACATTATTAAGCTTTTTCTCTCTGTTGTGTACTGTGCTAGATATTAGGAATATAGAGGGAGGACAATAGAAACAACATGAAGGAAACCCAATTGGGATTTATTTTTCACAGTGTGGAAGCAGTAGTTGTCAGAATATTATTGCAAATGTCGTCAGCTCTATACCAATTATACGCATGTAAAGAGTTGGTATGAGAACACAAACATACTCAGCAGTGCAAGCTCTACTCAACCATTGTTTCTAACAATGGATCCATAAGTCATAACGATATTTTTAGCTTAAACATTTTAGGTTGGTAAGGGAATAGCATGGGYATTGAAAAATGTTTAAATTTCATTTTTATTGTTGTTGTTGATGGTTGTAGTTTTATTTCCTATATATTTCATAAGGAACATTTGGCAAATAAATTCTGATACTCATATTCACTTTAGGTTTGCTGAATAAATAAATATATAAGTATTGCATAAAATATTCAAATGTTGACATACATAAAAGATTGAAATAACCTTTTATGGACTTCAGCTTTTTAGAGAATTAAGCAATTTTAAATGACTAAGCTTTTGTTATGTTGTTACATATTGGAATATTTTTATTAATTTAATAAAATACATAATGGTCTGCAAGTTTTGATTATGAGAAGATTTCTAGGCAGAAAAAAGAAAAAAGAAACCACTGGTCTATTGATATGTAGTTTATTAGATAGTTTCTCTCTTTGCAAAAGTCCAATTTTCTATGTAGATTAGAAATTTAAAAGTAAATTAAATGTGGCTTAATGGAGTATTATATTTTATGTAGCTTGATTTTCCAGTTTGCAGTATGAAGGCAAAATAGTCTAAAGCTGGTCCAACACATAGATAGAATATAGAAGAAACAGAAAGTTGAAGGCACCCCATGAGAAATCAGGATTATGATGTTAAATATTTTCTCCTCATATGGGGGAGAGCAGAGGAGTATCTACAGTGTAAGTTGTAGCAGACATAAAAACAGTAGCTTCCTACATGTTCTGACATAGCTAGCTGCACATTATTGGTCTTAGTAGTGTTTTTCTTTCCTTCTACTGATTCTCTATCATAATCTCAGATGATTCCTCCTGTAAGAACTACTGAAGGATTTAATTGCTATAGAATTGATAATAGCTGAAAAGCCCAGAAAACTGGATCTCAGATCCCTTAGATCACTCTACTGATAATAACCAAGTCACCTTTAGTTCTTAACTTCTTCATTAGTATGAGAGAACAGAATAAATTATCTTTATTAACTGGCTAGTTCCAAACWTTTTTTTTCTTGAGATTCAAATATACCGAATCAGTTTATTTAATAGCACCTTGATCTTATAAAATTAAATGTGAAGATGTATTATACACAGAGGTATTAAAGCAACTTTGAATACTTTTGRGRGTGAAAGTTCTGAAGACGAAGTAAACAGCCAGGAGACTAAAGTGAATAAATTTCAATATCGTAGTGAGGACAAATACACATGCATAAACCTGTGTCAAGTAATGCTCCTTCATGATACGTATATTCATATTCATGTATTCAGTTCACATACATACTTAAACTCTTCCTTAATGGGTTCATAATTTTATATTTTAGAAAGAATTCGATTTAATATTAAAAATAACCTGACATATAGATATTTCCTTTATAAGCAAATTGCAGCATGATTTCTGCAAGAAAGTATTTATTTTGAGGGCAATGGTGAGACAGCTCAGCAGGATTACTTCTTACCAACAAGCCCTAAAGCTGAGGGGTCAATTCTGGAACCCTACACAGTGGAAAAAAGTGACTAGTCATGTGAGCTTCCGTATACACACACACATACATACACACACACACACACNTTTTATGGACTTCAGCTTTTTAGAGAATTAAGCAATTTTAAATGACTAAGCTTTTGTTATGTTGTTACATATTGGAATATTTTTATTAATTTAATAAAATACATAATGGTCTGCAAGTTTTGATTATGAGAAGATTTCTAGGCAGAAAAAAGAAAAAAGAAACCACTGGTCTATTGATATGTAGTTTATTAGATAGTTTCTCTCTTTGCAAAAGTCCAATTTTCTATGTAGATTAGAAATTTAAAAGTAAATTAAATGTGGCTTAATGGAGTATTATATTTTATGTAGCTTGATTTTCCAGTTTGCAGTATGAAGGCAAAATAGTCTAAAGCTGGTCCAACACATAGATAGAATATAGAAGAAACAGAAAGTTGAAGGCACCCCATGAGAAATCAGGATTATGATGTTAAATATTTTCTCCTCATATGGGGGAGAGCAGAGGAGTATCTACAGTGTAAGTTGTAGCAGACATAAAAACAGTAGCTTCCTACATGTTCTGACATAGCTAGCTGCACATTATTGGTCTTAGTAGTGTTTTTCTTTCCTTCTACTGATTCTCTATCATAATCTCAGATGATTCCTCCTGTAAGAACTACTGAAGGATTTAATTGCTATAGAATTGATAATAGCTGAAAAGCCCAGAAAACTGGATCTCAGATCCCTTAGATCACTCTACTGATAATAACCAAGTCACCTTTAGTTCTTAACTTCTTCATTAGTATGAGAGAACAGAATAAATTATCTTTATTAACTGGCTAGTTCCAAACWTTTTTTTTCTTGAGATTCAAATATACCGAATCAGTTTATTTAATAGCACCTTGATCTTATAAAATTAAATGTGAAGATGTATTATACACAGAGGTATTAAAGCAACTTTGAATACTTTTGRGRGTGAAAGTTCTGAAGACGAAGTAAACAGCCAGGAGACTAAAGTGAATAAATTTCAATATCGTAGTGAGGACAAATACACATGCATAAACCTGTGTCAAGTAATGCTCCTTCATGATACGTATATTCATATTCATGTATTCAGTTCACATACATACTTAAACTCTTCCTTAATGGGTTCATAATTTTATATTTTAGAAAGAATTCGATTTAATATTAAAAATAACCTGACATATAGATATTTCCTTTATAAGCAAATTGCAGCATGATTTCTGCAAGAAAGTATTTATTTTGAGGGCAATGGTGAGACAGCTCAGCAGGATTACTTCTTACCAACAAGCCCTAAAGCTGAGGGGTCAATTCTGGAACCCTACACAGTGGAAAAAAGTGACTAGTCATGTGAGCTTCCGTATACACACACACATACATACACACACACACACACGCATACACACACAAACACACACAGACATATACACACACACAAACACACACAGACATATAATGCACACACATACATACACACACACACACACACACACACACACACCAAACAATTTAAAACTAATTAAAAGAATATGAATATATATTTGATTTTTGTGAGGGGGCTCTGAGTAGCAAATCCACAGATCCAGCTCTATGCAGAATATTCTCTAATGCTACCATCCATCTCTAGCATTAAATCATTTGAATGCTGGTTTGGCAGATTTTTTAGTGAGATAATATGTGAAATATATTGATTTCTAGCTATGGAGGAAGATAAGACAAGAGGCAAAKAACACCCATCACAAGCATGAAGTCCATGAACTGGACAACTTCAGATGAGCACCCTGAAAGGAAAGAAGCTACCCTCTCAGCTTGAAACTAAAATATCTTATATTCCTAATGTGTTTAAAAAAGACATTTGCTCTGAAGACAGAAGACAGGAGATATGATGTCTATGATATTATACAAAGTTATAGTTGAGAAATCATACATTTTAATGTCTTATTCAAGCCTGTAAATTAATTAATAATACTTAGGAAATTATAATACTTCTCTAAAGTTTCTAAGACTCATTAAATTAATCTTTCTTCTCCTGTCCTTTGAAGAACATTACACACACACACACACACACACACACACACACACACACACACCACATATACACAATGTTTGCTTGTTGAGTCAAGGTTTTACTACATAGTCTAAGATGGCCTCAGTTCTACACAGCTACAAATACAGAATACAAGAGTGAAAAAGTCAGACTGGGTCCCAAATAAACAGCCCATTCCTCTTAACTGTCAGTTAGGTCATTGTCCTTGGACAACATTCTGTGGTTCTCAGGGAAAGAAATTATGGACTATATATGAAATAGTTGTTAAGCTGTATTGGTAGGGAACATATATATCAAGATATCCATATCAGCTCTTTATGTAGCCTCAGGTCCTCTTGGCAGAATTTGTCAGCTTCTGTAATAAACACAAAGATATACAGAAATACTCCATCTTGTTAGAAAATGAGACAGCAGAGAAATTTTCTACCTTGTCAGAGCATTCAGAAGAGTGTGCATGCTGAAAAAAAAGTTATATCACCATTTCCTTACTACATTTTTTGCCTTTGACAGTCTTTGGTAGTAATAAGCACTCCAGATCCTTGAGCACACATATTTTGAATTGTTTCTCTTGCATGGCACTTAGCTCTCTTCCTTTCTTCTCATTATAGTACTGAGTTTTATAATGATGGCCATAATAAAAGAAATTTGTTTTTAATCAGTCGAATTTCAGTATATATTTCTGTGGAGGCTCAAGTCCTCCTGTTTGCAAAAGACATGCATATTTACACTAATTAGCTTATCTTTTATTATTGAAATTTGGTGATAAGGTACTACACTAGGATTAACAACAACACAGGAAAAAATTAACATACATGTTTTGCCAATGAAATGTATTTGGTAATTCAAAATTGCAAGGCTTTCTATTTTAACAGCATCCTGTGATAATTTGGATCCAAAATCGTCAGCTTGCACTCATAATCCAAGTTCATGCCAGTTTCAAGACTTGTTGTTCTCCACGTTTAGCAGAATATAATAACAGTACTATCAGAGCTGTCCAGCTCCTTCACAAGTCTGTGCATTCCCTCCCTTCGAGATAACCATTCACAAGGTGGGGTGCTATAGACTCTTGGCAAGCCAGAAAGCTTTATCATGGCCAGCAAATATTGAYTCGGGACAGTGGATCAGATACAGGAATTGGAAGTAGGATGCACACTTAATTCTAATGCTCGTTCCTRTAAGATGGGACAAGACAACCAATATCATTATTACTATAGCTGAAACAGTATTAATTTTAAAACAGAGCTAACTAAAGTGTACTCACAGTATATTTAACATGGGCTGCTATCCCAAAGTTCACTTCATTTCCAGAAAAGAAAGAGTTAAAACTGAGAGGGATCCTTAAGAAACCAAAGATACTTTACCTGTGAGTATTTTTATACAGGACAGGAAGGACCTTAAAATGTTGATATTGTTTTCAACCACCACCCCCCCCCTACACACACACACACACACATACACACACAACTTCACATTTGCAGGCTTCTACTCTCCCAGGAAAGAGGAAAAGAAAATTTCCAGTGACCCAGCTCCTCCGTGATTTACATACAGAAAGGACATAAATGAATGGAGCGGGGGATGGGCCACTGAGAAGCAATGTGTTGCCTTTTCAACCTCAGAAAATAAGATTACTTATGAAGAACAGTTTAATCCTCGGTAAATGATTAACCCTTCCACCATGCAGCAGTTCAGTTTCTACAACAAATAAATCGATTTCCAAGTTACCTTCTCTTCCTATTTCTAAAAGAGACAGATACATAATTTGTAAGCTTCAGCAAGACTGAGCTGGAATTCAGTACCTGACTGTACTMTCTACACACCTTCTGGGACATTCCGAGAATCTCTAAAGATGAGGCCCCAGTATGTTCCCAAAGAAAATATTTTTTGAAAGGAGGTGACGGCCATTCCGTGGTATAAATAAATAAATAAATAAATCGGTTACAGTGTTATAAGCTTCTCAAACCGGCAAGTTCCCCAGTGGCAGCAGATTTCAGAGAGAAAAGAGGAAAGGAGAAGAGGAGAGAGGGAAAGAAGCAGAGAAAGAAAGGTTTAGGGAGAGAACTGGGAAGAGGGGCGGTCACAAAAAGGGAAAGGGAGAAGAGATCAGGCTAATCTTACCCAATCGATCCAGTGATCAGGTGATCGTTTATGCGGTATCAGGACACGAAAATGGCTCGACAATGAAATCCACAACAAAGCTATTTCTTTCTCTATTTCAGCTCGATAACTGCTGGAATCAAATGCAAGGCAGACATGGCACAGGCGGCCACTCGTGCACCCCTCCTACCCCTCCCCCAATGGACCAGGGACAGTTCTCAGACTGCCCTAAAATCTAGCTTCTTGGAGCATGGTCTTAGCGCAGGGGCTCAGGACTGAAAGCAATTGTCTTAAACTGGCTCAGGCAGCATGGTTTAAGAAGGAAGTGGAACCTAGGAGGGCTGCAGCCGCCTAGGTACCCCATCACCCACTTCTGGGTCCTCTTGCTAACCCTCCAAAGCATAGCGCACTCGAAAACTCTGAGAGACTTCAACCGACCTTCAACCATTCACCTCCCAGCCCCTGTCTATGAAAAAAATCGCTGAGGATTAGATCAACGCAATGGGACCGGTCCTGCTGGTTTATTTGGGGTGTGTGTTATGTCAGGTTTTCTTACTATGCCTGAATCAGTTTCTGCAAGGGAAAGGGTTCCAGGGAAGTGCTGGTGAAATGCACTGATGGAATACTATTAATCCTAATGATAACGTTCCCAGCGCAGGTAAACTCTGGAAAGAACTGCGAGTGGGAAAATCCTGCAGGATTTCCGAAGCGTTGCTCTCCTGAATTCTCATTGGATCATCCCCAGCAGCCTAAATCAGTGCCGCTGCTCTCCGAGGATCACCACAGCCTAGCTCACCAGTTGTCTATCCCTGTTTCCAACACGTCCTTTTACTTCTCTTTGCAGATCTGTCTGTCTTATTCATCCTGTTCTCTTGGCTTACCCAGCTTCCTCACTGTGTGGGGACTGGCAGTTTAGTACATTTGTTCGCCTGAGGATCATCATAAGAAAGGTACCCACTGTTAGCCATTCTCAGTTTAAACAAAAAAGCACTTCTTTAACATTTTTGCCTCCTTTACTTTTGGGTTCTTGGCCCCTCGAATAAGTGGCTTTCACTTGATTAGATGCCACCAGGAACTACTGAGTATTTGCAACTCCTACTGTCCTGCTGCTCACAAATCTACACTGCTTTGGAAGATCATGGGATATCTCCTTGAATCGTGGATGTATTTCTCTCACAGTCATCTTGCTTCATTAACTTTCCTCTGGTAAGTATTTCTTTACATGTGATGAATAATTTACTACTTGTGTTAATTTTTACTTTTTAAAAATAAGCACTACTTTTTCTTCAATCTCTTTCTTTCTCTGTCTCTCTCTGTCTCTGTCTCTCTGTCTCTCTGTCTCTTTCTCTCTGTCTCTCTCTGTCTCTGTCTCTCTGTCTCTCTCTCCCTTCTTTGTAGTTACTCTCAGATTGCAAATATGTATGTGAGTGACCATTAGTACATGCTGGAACTAGTAAGATGTAGCCCATGAAATAACTTGCCCCAATACTTCCTACTAAATAAAAGAAAAAGGAAAGAAAAAGAAAAGAAAAATGTCCTCAACTATATTACAACTTTCTATCAGGTAATGTGGACATCACCTCCCCAGAATCTACCCCCCCTTGTAACACAGCACTGAACCATTTGAAGGGGTAATTTTTTTCTGTTAGTCTATGAAAATGCTTGTAGTAGAGCTATTTCTGAAGGAGAACTGGCTATRTATGGGTTTGAGAAAGTTCACTAGTCTCTCTGATCTTCAGAAGTGGTCCAGGTCAGCATGTGTTCATCTCATCCTAAACAACTGAGAGGTTGAAAGAGGACTTTGGTTAAATGTGTCTATTGATTTTGTAGGATCCTAAATACTAACATGTCACTATATGGCAAGGAAAGGAGTCTGAGTTTTGAGGGCATCGATCTTTGTACAATATCCAACATGTACCAGGGCATATTGTTTTGGGTATTGTGGCTCCTGTYTAGGCAGCATTTTGCAATGCATTTAGGTTTTGTGAATTATTCTGGGGACAGTTAATTGGTCAGGGAGATCTCTCTTCAGATGAAGAGAGCTCTTAGAAGCCACTGATTATCTGGGTTCTACTACWTTGAAATTCAGGGAGGGACTTTACATGAAAAATGTAATTGCCTCTCTCTCCACACTTGCCCATCCTGCCCTCAGTTTTTAATAAGTATGTTAATATGGTCCCTGTGTTGTGCTTTTAGGAACATTTCTGTGGTCTTTAACTGATGATCCTTCTCATTCCACCGAGTTACTTTGAAGAGCATTTATATGTTGATTTTCACTTCACATTTGGCCAAGAGTTTGGTAATTATCAATCACAAACATGTACATGTCCATAATCTGTAAAGTACACATTTTTGCACAATCCCTCTTTATTGGGGGTGGATGGAGGTGAGGATCTATTGTTCAATCCTCTCCTTCCTAAGTTATTTTGATGTTTTATTTTTTCCCCTTGGGGAGGGGTGTTCTTTTTAATTTCTGGGAAAGAACCGTTCCAGTCATTGATGGCTGACGCGACAATCTAGGCAATGATTTCTTTCTTTTTAATTCAAAAGCCTTTAAAGCTTCCAGACATAAAAGTACTCCAGCTGCAGCATCGCACCATCCCCCTCCCCCTACTCAGATTCCAGGGCTTTCCCCCTCGCTTCGCACAGAGTAGGAGAGGAATTTGGGCTCACACTGTGATCTGCACCTCTTGGCGTCCCTCACCCAGCGTTCGTCTACCTGCTGTCTTTGCCAGTTCCGTCCATCCTGCCTTACAAGCCAGGGCCATTAGCGTCCGTGACTTCATTTGAAGAAAAGAGGCTTTGGTGTAATTCTCCAATTCAAATACCCTCTCTAGAGGACTACTGCTGTTGCGCAAGGGTGGAGGGAGAGAGAGAGGAAAAGGAGAAAACTTTCAGTGCAGTCAGACCTTTTTTTGCTTAATCAGTGTGACACAGTGAGGCACAGACGTTCGCTGTCTAGGTAAGTGCGTTTTGCTGTGTTAGAACCCGGAGTTCAGCCTTCTGTGAGGGAAATTGACAGGAGAGACAGGCTCTTGCAGCCAAGAATGCTTTATCCAGAGGGCTAGCAACAGGCGAGTGTGTCTAGAGATTTCGYGGYGGCCCTAGGCTACATCTAAGCCTCCTGGGTTCTGGGGACGTGGAGGGCAAAGCGCCTAGTAGCCTGGCTGGTCCAGGGCTCAGTGCTGGTGCGGGAGCGCGAGGGTGGGGATGAAGTCCCCGACCCGCTGGCACAGGCTACACTCTCAGCCCTGCGGCTCGCGGTGGACATTTGCACCCCAGGAAAGTGAGGTTCACAAGGGGTTTTTCAATCTTCCACAACGTCGAATGTCCAGTTTTCCTGGGCTCCCAAACCTCTTCTGTGGGGGAAGAAAGACTTGCTTTCTCTGTAATCTCTTAACACCCTGTGTTACAATGTCTTTATTATTTTCATGAGCTGAATCTAAGCACAGCGCGCGATGCTTCCCCAGAATGCTTGTTTTTAAAAGCCCCGATCGTTGCTGTTATCTGCCTGTTTAGTAGAGCTTAGGATAGCTGAAGGACTTTTTAGATCAGTCTTTAAATATTGCTAATCATCACTCATGCCTTTCCTTCCTTCACTAACTCACAGAATCTGGAGGGCGGAAGGGTGAAGTGAGTTGGGTTTCAACTTGGAACCAGGGCTTTGAATGCTGTGTTAT
>BDUI01005951.1:63966-77240 GCA_002335545.1 Apodemus speciosus
TGTCTTTTAAATTTCATTTTTGTGATATATATCCAAAAGTCAGTGGTAAAAATCAGAGGCCAAACCCAATGGACAAGAGATCTTTACATTGTTCTAGTCATTTAAAAAAAAAAAAAAAAAACATGACTTTGGCCATCTCAAAGCAAAAGGCAAAGTACAGAACAAAACAAGAACAAATTCCAGGAAGGTTTGCCTTTTTCGAAGAATGGAGCAGTGGAGTGTTGGGAGTGTCAGCATGCCTGTAACTCCTGAAGCACCTGCTGATTGGATTAGGCGACAGAATCCTCTTGCAGTTCTAACCGTGCATGGTTCTGAGTCAGCAGACCCCAAATGTCGAAACTTAGTCCACATGGAGCTCAAATAGGCTGAAAATAAAACGAAGCATGCCCATGGATTACACACTTATGTCTTTCCAGAACAGAGCAAGCACTTGTTCAGCTAATTCATAATTACCTGAACTTGGAAGCCAACAAAATTCCTTTCAGTAAGTGACCTGCTACGATTACATCWAGTTAATAAAACCCTTCCCCTGATTGATTGTCTTCTGCTCAGAGTACTATTTCATTGGCTATTTGTAACTATGACTTATCAGTTGAATCATTCCCTCTAGATGACCTCTGGAAAAGACAAAATTACAAAAAAAAAAAAATGTTCCTGACTATTGTTAGTTGGGAGGTGAAGAGGAAYGAACAAGTAAAATATAAAATTTTTTTAGGGTGGCAAAACTCTTCTATGAATCACAATGGTAAGTATATGCCAAGTATATGTCAATTTTCACCAAAAATAAATACTAAGGTCTACTTTGAACCTGGGTAACATTAATATGCCAGATCCATTCATCAGTTGTATAAATATGTAACCCTGGTGAGGGATGTGCTTGTGTGAGGACCAGAAACACGCCCTGAACACTCAGGTACACTCTCAATGTAAATCTACTTTGGAATTTCATTCATTAAAAACAATAACCCCAAACCAAAATAACAACTAAGCCAAATATATTGAGAGGTTACATATTAGATAAAAGAATATGTTCATACTTACATCAACTCTGTTCATATATGAAGGAGGGAGGMGAGGTGGCCTGGCCAGTTTTTGACTGATGTTTTCATGAAACCCAAGTGAACGAAGCCAAACAAAGTTTCCAGGTCCAATTTTCGACAACCCTTAATGATCTCTCCTACAGTCCCAGTGAGGGATGAACCTGGCTGYGGCCTACACACGGGCCTTATCACTAAAAGGCTCAAGTGCCTTATTGTAATTTCAAGAAATATGTGTGGACCATGACTGTGGCTGCCAAGGGAGTATTAACTTAGCTGAAAGGCGAGTCTTGGCTCATAACACTTCAAATGAAAACATGATGGGATGGTTTATGAATTGTTATTTGTTTATGGGTTTGTATACTGTCAAGGACAGTGTACAAGCCTCTTGTTGTATTGAAGCTTCTCATTTTCTGTTGGGTACAGCCATACTTTTCCTCAATGAAATCTCTTGGTGTGTGAGTTATTAGACGTGGTGATATGYTGAATGCTTTTAATGTAAATTGATTGGAATGCAAACTATCTTTTCTATCTCCATTTTATCCACTCAAAAGAGAATAAGGTGTACCAAAAAAACAACAAAAAACAAAAAACAAAAATAAAACCCCAAAAAAACAACCAACCAACCAACCAAACAAACAACCAACCAAACAACAACAACAACAACAACAACAAAAAAAACAAACAGTGTTTTAAGAGTAATTATCTCCGGCTGGGTGTGGTGGCACATGACTTTTAATCCCAGCTCTTAAGAAACAGAGGCAGGCAGATCTACATATTAAGTTCTAGGACAGTCTCTGTAGTGAGGCTAAATTTCAACAAACAAACCAACAAATGAACAAAAAAAGGAGTGATTAACTCAATACTAATCAATACTCACATATTTTTAAGCCTATAGCATCACAATGCCCTCTAGTGGCTAGCCCACTGGAAGAGTACACTGCCCCACAGAAAGTAGCAATTCTTTTCTGTAGGTGAATTTTTTTTCCTGTTCAAATGTGCTGCTGTTTCTTTAATAAAATCAAYGAGGTTCCATCTTCAGTTGCCACCACCTTATTACTTCAATACCACAAAGATCAAGATTTATAAAATGTATAGTACTTTTGTGTGAAAAGCGTATGACCATTAAGTCAGGCCAGTGGCAGGCCGTGGTCCACTCTAACTTGGTTATCTTCTTTGGGTAGGTGAAGGGGTGCTGAGGGATGATGGGAAATTACTCTGGCATTCANGTAGGAGAAAGACTGCATTTCTTCCTTTCTCTAAGGAACTTCTGTGTGAGAGCCACAGCTGAACTTGGACCAGGTTAGGGATGAATTTTGGTTATGAACTCAATCGCCTCCTGAGCACTAGTGTGTCCCTCTTAGCTCTCCTAAGACATGTCAATACATCCAAGCTGCTTAATAGCATGAAGAGTAGAGTCTGAGTAGGAAAACAGTCTGGTACAATGACAATAGAAGACACAGCATATTCAGTTTTGTGATCCAATAATGATATAGACAAAATTATATAGGAAATAATTATAAGACAAAATAGGAAGAATTACAAAAATATTAGACTGGCTTTATAATGGGCAGTGTGTGTGTGTGTGTGTGTGTGTGTATACATATGCGGTGGTCACAACACACTTGTGCAGGTCAGAGGACAACGTGAGAGAGTCAGTTCTCTCCTGCTACTTTGTGGATCCCAGGGTTGACACTTGGGTCGTCAGGCTTGGCGACTAGCACCTTTATCCACTGAGCATCTTGCTACCATTAAAGAGATTTTAAAAGCTTTTCTGAAAGTCAATTTTTGGATATTTATTTAAATGTACATCACGTTTTAAGTACCACTTTATGAGTGAGTGTTGTCCTGCTCTCTTTAGAGCCTAAGATAACAATGTCCGGAGAAGAGCAGTAAGTAGACAATGTCCATTCCATCACTGTGCACAGACCCCCTCCACAGTGAAGACAGCAGACGTATCATTTTAGCCAGAAAACCGAACTGATCTGGACCAGTGCCGCTACAGTACAGGCTCATTTGCAGAGTGACCCTATTACCTGTGAGTGTTTTCAAACCATCAGGGTCTACTAGGATACAGTAGCATAGCCAAGGAGAGTGCTTCAGTCCAATGTCTACGACAAGGCAATGTCCTTACTATAGTGAAGGTCCGAATGACAAATGGAACTGTCTATATGCTACAGTAAACTTTATGACCTTGTTTAACATGTTTGAAACTTAGATGTTTATTTCCTTCAGATATGTGGCTACATGACCCTTATTTATAGAATGTGTATTCTATATAATCAAAATAATTTTAAAAAGAAGCAATTCTCAGAAGTTTAAAGATGGATGATTGTATTGATCTATAAAATGCTGGTCCCAGCACAAAGCATGTGTGGCTCTTACATGTGTACCAGGACCCATGCCAAGTCTGCTTATTTAAACCTGAGATAGAAACAAACTCTGTTGTTACAAACAGGGACTCTAGGTTATCTCTCTTGTGTCTGAAGAGTCTGAGGATAGGGAGCACACACACACACACACACACACACACACACACACACACACACACNCTGGGATTAGAATATTAAAATGGAGTCAATCTTCCTAAGGTAAAGCCTTTTTCCATCACTCCTGTTGGTTTGCCTGACTCATCGTTTTCTCCAGTGTTAATCTTTGCTGTGTACTCCCAGCCAGGTACCATTTCCATAAAGCCACTCCTCACAAATGAGGTGACTGGTCAGACCTAGTGCTTGTTCTATCCTCCATTCTGTTGGGTTTGTTCTGACGTTCACCCCTGCTGCTTCTAAGCATGAATGTACTCTTGGGCTCCTTTGTTTTCTGAAGGTGGTCTGAATCCATGGAACTGAGTCTATTTCTGATTAAATAGGCCTTGAGTTCACTAAAGTCAGGTGATCTTTAGTTTATAGGAGTCTTAGAAATGCTTGGTTGTTTTTAGTGGGTACAAGAGACCAAGCTGTTCCGGCCTCTCTCAACGCATGTGTGCTTTATTTGGTTAACCTTGCTTCTGACCCTTGCCTTCCCGGTAACCTTTAACTGGCCAGGAGCCAAGCCTGGGCTAGAACTCCAGGATCTTTCAAAAAAAAAAAAAAAAAAGAATTAATTAATCTAGTGGTCCAAATTGGAGAAAGGACAGCTGAGAGGAAAGGCATTTCCCTCCCTATTCCTGAAAAGGGGAAGAAAAATAAATGAGACCCGATTGCCAAACCAGCACAGGATTAAAGAGAATGTATGCGCATGGATTTACTGCGAATTGATCAAGTGAGGGGCACTGACTGTAAAACTGTAAGTTAAACACACAACCAATATTTTAATTACCTTGACTGAAGTGCCTGTAATTTCTGCTATAGTGTCATTTGATGATATCTAAAGTGATTATTGATAAGTATGAGTTGTTAGAGCCAAGCAAAACCCAGAAACATCAATACCATAATGAATGATAAGCAGTTTTTAGAAATCTTAATACTGCTTATTATCAAACTGATATTTATTTTCAGGAAAAGCTTCAAGAAATACAATGTATTGGGGGCAGATGTGAAATGTTTGTGTCCTGAGATTTTTTAATAGATGCTATTAAAACTCCCTTTCATTGTTGGCTCTTTTGAGTATGTAATTCCATATTTACTTGCAGTGTTTGTTGGGGAGGGACAGAGAGAAGATGAKGGAGAGATTTCTGATTAAAAACAAAGCAAATGAATAGAAAGCTAATATATGAACCTACAGAGGATGAATTCTCTAAATCAAKGGCAGAATTAGATCCTTAGGTTTTAAAACTTATAAAACATTAATGGAAATTCATGAAAAAATTTCCCTTGGTTAACCTCTCAAACACAAAAGGAAAGAAAATTTCTGAGGCAGAAAGAGGGAAACAAGAAAAACTAGTTTGAATCCATTCATTTCCTAAAAGAAAAGCCCCCAAACTCTGTACCCTAGTGTTTCTAATATATAAAAACAAGTTTAAAGGGGATTATACTGGTATTATATGGAGAAAGAACAGAAATCTCTCATCCCTTCTGATACATACCAGCCAACTTAGAGACCAATAAAAACAACAGACTCAAGAGGACATATTTAGACAGACACAATTATGAAGACTAATCTTCGAAAAGGACAGCATAACTAATGGAAAGGGATAATAGGGTATAATAAAATGAGGGCAGCAAATTAATTGAGCCAACAGGAAATCAAAGAATGCTATTATTTGTATCAGATGCAGGGACACTGGTAGATTTATATAARCAATCTTCAGATATAAAATAGTCATATAAGACAAACTCTCATCTTGATCACTAAATGAAAGGTGAATTATTAGCTGCTGATTAAGAGTATTATCTAAATATGYAAGATGGCAGAGAACCAATTCACTAACAACAATCCACTGAAAGGACCCTGTGTGAGTTAAGGCTAGAAATGTGAAAGGTCTGTCTAAATGACAGAGRCCAATAGAACTCTTTATTCCTTCTGTGTTTATTTCACCTTCTTAATTTTTACATAATTCAGTTGTAGAATTTGCGTGATTTCTAGGCTCCAAGCAACTTACTAGTAAGGCTGTATTTCTATTTTTTCTGATTTTATATTTCCAGTTCTTTCTGTAGGGCACAGAACAGGATTGATAAACATGTATTGAATTATAGTGTAATAAAATGATTCAAACACACATTAGAAAAGAACTTTAGTAGCAATAACAATACATTATAAACTATTGATAAAACTATTGTTGTAAACTATTGATAAAAATACATTCACCTTATGTAAGGACATTTCAGAAATTACAATTTTTATATCTGAGAATCTTAGCCTAAAGCCTCTATTATCCAGTCACTATAAAATCAAGCCTGCCTAGCCCCAGGCCTCAGGCATGCAATTGCAGTGTAGATAAAAAGACAAGTAAGAAAGTATTAATATAATGACTAACATTTGTTGAAGCTTGTTAAGTTGAAGGGCCTAGTCAAAGGCTCTGTGTACATAATCATACTTAATCTTCTCAACAAATTTGTTAGGCCTTGTATTTACTGATAAAGACACAAAAGGTTAGAGGGTAATTTACAAAGGTTCGTATAGCTAGCAAGTAGCTAAACTGGGATTTAAGCCCAGGTCTGGTTAATTTCAATGCCTGTGATGTGACTATTAGTCCAGATTGGACAGCGTTTCTCCTGTTCTCTCAGTGCGAAGATGCCAAGGTTCTATGACAATGTAATGTTTCTTGACTAGATACACACATTGCTTTCTTTCTGCTTTTACCTCCTTCTTTTCCTCTCCCCACTTCTTCCTTTCCCTCCCTCATTCAAGACCTCTGATTTGGATAGAATGTGAAGTTTAGGAGAATAGGTCATGAATATGAGAGATTCACCCTAGCTCTAAAACTGTCAACTCAAAGACACCACCTCCTTACTGTATTTACTTATACCCACATAACGAAATGCCTGTTGTTTATACTGGGTATGAAAATGGAGAAGGTGGGCGTGGTCTACCTACAGAAGGTTGGCCACAGTTTGGTTGCATGAGACAGCATAAGTATGTAGAAAGAAATAATTTTCTCACAAAGATCATTTTAAAGCACTGGTGCATAGCCTGAAGAGCTGTGAAATTTCAAATTGGTTGCAATGATTTGCCTTTTAAGTATGATTCTTTGACAACCTAATGTCTTTCCATTCAATTTTTCTTCTGCAAAACATTGGGTAGAGTAAGTATTGGTAGCACCAAACRCTGGCTGGTGCCTCTGGTCAGTCTTTTGCATTCTTATATGTTTGGGTTCTTTATCGGTGATTTATTTCCAGAAACCTATTTGATCAATCACTCTGATATTAATGAAATGGAACCTTATGAAGGTAATTTAGTAGCTATCATAGATGTTCCTATATTGTCCATTATTTTGCCATGTAGGAAATCAAGTTTCTCCAAAGTATTTCTGACTTGATGTAAACCTCATGTCATCTACAGCAGCCTCACACATCTCTTAGAACCACGACTCTTCTCCATGATGTGCGCCTTTGCTGCAGCTCTGTTTTCTAGACTGAACCTGCCCAGGTTACTCATCTTCTCTCATAGGGTTTTGCTTTCCAAGCCATTTATTATGTTGGTTGCTCTCCTCTGAACTCTTTCCAGTTAGCTGGAAAGCATATTTCTATCCAGTAATACCATGTTATCATGGAGAGCTCAGAGGTCATATCTTGTCCAGGAGGGAACTTCTCAGCCCCACGGGCATGAATTTTTTTCTTCAGGGTTGAGGTGGTTGTGAGCATTCTGACTACCCTGCGTAGGCACATCCTATGCATGCAGCATGTGGGAAGTGGATCAGTGAGCAGGTGTCTGCATGTTTGGGAAGAGTCATTGCTTATTCTGAGGAGCACTAATCAGTTCAATTTCTCTTGTGGCTACTTTGAACTACTGCCCTTTCCTAATTCCAAACACTGAAATTGAGTGATACCCAACAATTACTGAGAGCTGGTGATGTGCAGGGCACTGTGCCGAATGCTGAACATCTATGAACTCATTTAGGGCTCACAGTATTTCCCTTACAAGARGTCATTACCTTCACTTTACAGATGAGGAAACAGAGCTGACCCAGGTTACACGTCCAGGAAACAAACCAACGTGAACTTGAACTCCTGGATTTGACTGTGAGCTTTATTCCTTTAACAGTGTAGAATTACTCAAGRGAACTTAAAACATACGCTCTTAGCTAATATTATAAAGTTCCTGTTTTGTAATTTTTTATTCAAGANGAATTTGACACTTTCAGTCTTCTCCATCGCTGTCTTAGACTGTAATTTCTGTGTAAAGGTACTAGTCAAGACACAAAGTAAGTCAAACGATGAGAGATCTATCCCTATCATGTTCTAAATCACTCCCACGAAGTGTTTCTTATGCATGTAAATTCCTATAAACAACAGAGTACAGTTTATCTGTCTCTTCACGATCTCTATGTCTCTCRTATAGGAAACAGACTTTTATAAGAGTCTGAAGAAATATTTAATCAAATTGCCAAATGGTCTTGAAGTTATTTTTTTCTAATTATCCAATAGTTTCAGGAAATAAAAAAAAAACCTTAAAATATTTGTAATTGCCTACTCTGCACACTCTTCCACCCCACGGGGTCTTTACAGGGCACATTTGATGACAACCCTTCTATTATTTCTTTTGCATAACAAGTCACAGACTTCACACTTGTGTTGTTCTCTGATAAGTCTGTGTTCTTCAGCTATCTGAAGTTTATGACAGAGCGTTGTAAAGATGTTCTCTTTAGGAGAGCTGTTTATATGAGCTGATAGATATTGGACTATGCTAGAAGAGATTTTTGGGAARGAGTTGAAACATTTACTTTATAATAAACTCAAGATATTTTTATTAGTCTCCCTCCATGTGCCTGGTAGATTGTGTAATAAAGTTAACTAATGGTTGGCAGTTAGCATCATGGGGGAAGGACCGAAAGAGCAATCTGCAACATAGAATTTATCAGAGTTAATGTCCTGCCAATAAGAAGTAGGACCCTTTCAACTTTCCTTCCCCCTTTTATGTCAAAAGTTCTGTCTCCATAAGGAAATAGGAGCAATAATAAACACCCTAACTACCCTAAAACCCATGTGCGCATGCACACCCAGACACACACACACACACACACACACACACACACACACACACACACACACACTAAAACAGCTGGGATTAGAATATTAAAATGGAGTCAATCTTCCTAAGGTAAAGCCTTTTTCCATCACTCCTGTTGGTTTGCCTGACTCATCGTTTTCTCCAGTGTTAATCTTTGCTGTGTACTCCCAGCCAGGTACCATTTCCATAAAGCCACTCCTCACAAATGAGGTGACTGGTCAGACCTAGTGCTTGTTCTATCCTCCATTCTGTTGGGTTTGTTCTGACGTTCACCCCTGCTGCTTCTAAGCATGAATGTACTCTTGGGCTCCTTTGTTTTCTGAAGGTGGTCTGAATCCATGGAACTGAGTCTATTTCTGATTAAATAGGCCTTGAGTTCACTAAAGTCAGGTGATCTTTAGTTTATAGGAGTCTTAGAAATGCTTGGTTGTTTTTAGTGGGTACAAGAGACCAAGCTGTTCCGGCCTCTCTCAACGCATGTGTGCTTTATTTGGTTAACCTTGCTTCTGACCCTTGCCTTCCCGGTAACCTTTAACTGGCCAGGAGCCAAGCCTGGGCTAGAACTCCAGGATCTTTCAAAAAAAAAAAAAAAAAAGAATTAATTAATCTAGTGGTCCAAATTGGAGAAAGGACAGCTGAGAGGAAAGGCATTTCCCTCCCTATTCCTGAAAAGGGGAAGAAAAATAAATGAGACCCGATTGCCAAACCAGCACAGGATTAAAGAGAATGTATGCGCATGGATTTACTGCGAATTGATCAAGTGAGGGGCACTGACTGTAAAACTGTAAGTTAAACACACAACCAATATTTTAATTACCTTGACTGAAGTGCCTGTAATTTCTGCTATAGTGTCATTTGATGATATCTAAAGTGATTATTGATAAGTATGAGTTGTTAGAGCCAAGCAAAACCCAGAAACATCAATACCATAATGAATGATAAGCAGTTTTTAGAAATCTTAATACTGCTTATTATCAAACTGATATTTATTTTCAGGAAAAGCTTCAAGAAATACAATGTATTGGGGGCAGATGTGAAATGTTTGTGTCCTGAGATTTTTTAATAGATGCTATTAAAACTCCCTTTCATTGTTGGCTCTTTTGAGTATGTAATTCCATATTTACTTGCAGTGTTTGTTGGGGAGGGACAGAGAGAAGATGAKGGAGAGATTTCTGATTAAAAACAAAGCAAATGAATAGAAAGCTAATATATGAACCTACAGAGGATGAATTCTCTAAATCAAKGGCAGAATTAGATCCTTAGGTTTTAAAACTTATAAAACATTAATGGAAATTCATGAAAAAATTTCCCTTGGTTAACCTCTCAAACACAAAAGGAAAGAAAATTTCTGAGGCAGAAAGAGGGAAACAAGAAAAACTAGTTTGAATCCATTCATTTCCTAAAAGAAAAGCCCCCAAACTCTGTACCCTAGTGTTTCTAATATATAAAAACAAGTTTAAAGGGGATTATACTGGTATTATATGGAGAAAGAACAGAAATCTCTCATCCCTTCTGATACATACCAGCCAACTTAGAGACCAATAAAAACAACAGACTCAAGAGGACATATTTAGACAGACACAATTATGAAGACTAATCTTCGAAAAGGACAGCATAACTAATGGAAAGGGATAATAGGGTATAATAAAATGAGGGCAGCAAATTAATTGAGCCAACAGGAAATCAAAGAATGCTATTATTTGTATCAGATGCAGGGACACTGGTAGATTTATATAANGTCCAGCTTCCTCTGCTGTTCTTAAATATTTGCAAGCACCTGTATTGCCTGATGTAGGGGTTTGTTGGTGGTGGTTGGTTGGGTTGGTTGTTTTTAGGGCTTTTGTTTTGTTTTGTTTTGTTTTGTTTTGTTTTGTTTTGTTTGTGACTCCTGATGAGGTCACACTTCCCAAAAGTATCTCCAACACTGGTATTCCCCTAGCAGGAAGAGTCTTCTGAGTGATTGCTTGCATGTCAGCCCGGTCTGTGGCTGATGGGATACTCACACCCACATGCATAGACCTTCCAGGAAAGAATTTGATAGTACTTCCATATACATGAGTGAAAATGGGCGGGGGGTGGGGGGAAGGAAGAGGAGGAGTAGCAGCAGCAAAATGGTAGGTTTATATAGGAGTCAGAAGCTGGGGGGAAGGGAAGCAAAGCCTCTGGGCTGGAGAGGTTTGGGGGGGATTGGGTAGGGGAGAGAAGAGCAGAGAAGAGCCATGGGTACTGAGGGTACCTGGGCCAGAGTAGGCTTTGAATGCTAATAAGCTCTTCAGTTAGCCCTTTGCCTGTTGTGGGGCTGCTTTGGTTCCTGAGATTACACACTAGCTTTTCCTTATATACTGTTGACTGTGAAGAGTCTGCTCTGGCTAGGTCTGATTGGGGAAGAAAGTGAGGTAAGATTCCAGGAGCCTTTCCTGGCAAGACCTACATGTTCCCACATGTTCTTGTAAGGCATTCTTCATTTCGAAGTGAGAAGACAATCCTGTCCTCGAACAGTCCCCCTCAAAGATAATCGGCCTCGGGTTAGGACAGTCTCCTTGAAAAAATCTGCAGAAAGGGCTTTGACTTTCTCTTTAGCAGCAGAAGGAGCCGGGATCTGTGCTCCTTAGCTTCGGAGCCCTGGCTGACACTGACCGGAGCAGCATGGGAGGTCTCCTTGGCATCCAATTTTCCAGAACAGATGCCAGGGCTCTTCTTTGAAGGATTCCTGGAGTGGGGGAGGGGGGCTGGGGAGTTGGGAGGGTGAGGGATGGAGGGAGGGGGGCTAGTAGCCAGGCATGTGATTAGAAAGGTAGGAGTCTCTGCAATGCTAGGTGAAACCCCCTAGCACAGTGCAATGTTCTCATCTATAATGTGACTCTTTTTTTCTTTTATTACTTTTATTTTTTTACAGTCCAGCCATTGCCCCCCTTCCAATCCCCCACCCACAGTTCCTCATCTCATTCTTCCTTCCCCTGTCTCCTAGAGGATGCCCCCCAACCCAGTCTTGACTGTCTCACTGAGGCCAGACCAGGCAATCCTCTGCTATATATGTGTCAGGGGTGGGAGTGGGAAGGTGGGGAAAAGCCGGACTAGCTCTAGTATGCTGCCTGGTTGGTGGCTCAGTGTCTGAGAGATCTCAGGGGTCCAGGTCAGTTGAGACTGCTAGTCTTCCTATAGGGTCACCCTCCTCCTCAGCTTCTTCCAGCCTTTCCTTAATTCAACCACAGAGGTTCCTTACATCAGTCCATTGGTTGGGTGTAAGTATCTGCATCTGTCCCAGTCAGCTGCTTATTGGGACTCTCAGAAGACAGCTCCTATCTGAAGCACACCATAGCATAAGTGATAGAGTTAGGCCTTGGAGGCTCCCCTTGAGAAGGATCCCAAGTTGGGCCTGTCAATGGATCTCTTTTCCCTGTCTTCTCCATTTTTGTCCCTGTAGTTCTTTTAGACAGGAACAATTCTGAGTCAGAATTTTTGACGGTGGGATAGCAACCCCATCCCTCCACTTGATGTCCTGTATTTCTACTGGAAGTGGACTCTAAAATTCCCTCTCCCCATTTCATCTAAGATTTTCTTTGAGTCCTGAGAGTTTCTCATCTTCCATGTATCTGGTACTTTCTAGAGCTACCCCGAACTCCACCATGGCATATTTCCATTCCTTCTGCTGGCCCTCAGGGCCTTCTCCTGTCTCCCCCCACAGCACACACCTGATCATGTTCCCCCTTTCCCCTTCTCCTCCCCTCTCCCACTCATGTCCCTCTCTCCTTCTGCCTCCTGTGATTATTTTCTTCTCCCTCYCAAGTGGKATTGAAGCATCCTCACTTGGGCYYTTYKGCTTSTTAAYCTTCTTGAGTTCTGCAGATTGTATCCTAGGTATTTTGTACTTTCTGGCTAATATCCACTTATTGGTGAGTACATATTGATACAGGTTGATCGATGGATAGAATTGAAGACCCAGAAATAAACCCACATACTTATGGACACTTGATCTTTGACAAAGAAGCCAAAAATATACAATGGAAAAAAGAAAGCTTCTTCAATAAATGGTGCTTGTTTAACTGGCAATCTGTATGTAGAAAAATGAAAATAGATCCATATTTGTCACCCTGCACAAAGCYCAAGTCCAAGTGGATCAAGAACCTTAACATAAAACCAGAACCTAATAGAAGGGAAAGTTGGAAAGAGCCTTGATATCATTGGTACGGGGGAGAAACTTCCTGAACAGAACACCAATGGCTCAGGTTCTAAAGTCAACAACTGATAAATGGGATCTCATGAAACTGGAAAGCTTCTGAAGGCAAAAGACACCATCAATAGGACAAATGGGCAACCTCCAGATTGGGAAAAAAAATAGAGGGCTAATCCAAAATATATTAATAACTCAAGAAGTTAACCTCTAAAAAAACCAAGCAACCCAATCAAAAAAGGGGTATGGAGCTAAACAGAGAAGTCACAACAGAGGAATCTCAAATGACCAAGAAGCACTTAAAGAAATGTTCAAAGCCCTTAGTCATCAGGGAAATGCAAATCAAAATGACTCTGAGATTCCACCTTACACCAATCAGAATGGCTAAGATTAAAAACTCAGGAGACAAAACATGTTGGTGAGGATGTGGAGAAAGAGGAACACTCCTCCATTGCAAA
>BDUI01005951.1:84925-97582 GCA_002335545.1 Apodemus speciosus
CATTCAGTTTGTGAAGCTGGGAATATTGGCACATACCAGTAATCTAAATACTGAGAAGGCAGAAGTAGAAGGACTGCAACTAATTTGGGGCTAGCCTAGTCTGCTTAGTGAGTTCAAGTATTAGTTGTGGCTATAGATGAGACTTTGAAAACAAAGTTAGCTTTTGTCTCCTTTCTTTCTGCTATCTAGGATGCATTATGTTAGACTTCTTGATATTGTTCCTGTGGTCAGGGTCCTTGTTAATATACATACTACACAAAGCATGTGAATACTCATTCCCATGTGTGTGAATGCATGTGTGTGTGTGTTCTCTCTTTGTGCCTCATTTTGGAAAACTTGTCTTAAGTTTGTTAGGGTTTTTGTTGTTTTTTTTTTTTAAATTTTTTGTTGTTTGTTTTGTAACTCTTGGCAGGGTCTAATTTGACTCTATCATATTGGCTTCATCTTTTTCTTGCAACCTCCTTTCACTCTCTGAAGTAGTATGAGTTAAATGTATTTAAGGAATAATGACCAAATTTAACCATGTAAATCACATAGAACAAGAAGAGTAGCTGAAGATGAGGGCTGAGAACAAGGRACCTGAGTAGGCTGTGACAAGGAGCAAACTTGTGAAGGGATGTCATCAGAGTTTACTGCAAAAGGATGATATAATCCTATTTACGTTTTAAGACTAATATTGTAGTTGACTGTTACATAGTTGGTAAACTTCAGTCTGGTAGCAATGGAAGGAGACTGGTTGATTGGCTTTTCAATAGGTCACTCTGGAAGACTGAAACTTTCTGAACATAAAGTTAACAGATGCTTGACAGAGAGAGGAGGAGATGAGTCAAGGAAGGGAAATTTGGACAGTTAGTCAGAAGGTTGAGTTCACGACAAAAATAGCTAGAATAAAAAAATCTAGTGAGAAAGAGTAACTGGTAAGATCCCCAATTCAGTATATCTGAGACATTTAAAAACTAAATTGTCTACTAGTCAATTTTAATCATCTGAGGTTCTATGAGGTAAGTTTCCTCTCTGTGATCCCAGATCATAGGCAAATGTGATGGGTGTGCTGTCCCGTATTGGTGGTACTTTGGAGGAAGGAAGAGTCAGGCTGGTGTCCAAGTAAGGCCACAGAGAAAGGAAAGTACACRGACCAGCATGAGATGACTCACAAGGTGAACTAATCTAGTGGATTTCGGAATATGAAACTCTCAGTGATGAGCAAAACTCAGAGTTCTTCCAAGACTCTCAGAAAGAATAAACAGCGGGGATAAACATTGGGCTTTCCAGCCCATGGTTGATAATGGTTTGAGCAAACCCATTTGAATCTGAAAGGACAGGGTGACCTAGATTCCAGGTCAYACATATAACCAAGAAGCCACAAATAGTCTTCTGGTGTGTAACTATGTCAGCACAGAATTTTAGGCTTGTCTTTCCAAAGATTTTCCCAGCTGTTACTTTCCTTATCAATAACTTCCCATATTCACTAACAAATATACACTGACAACTTTGACTTCTCCTTCACCAGTCTCTCTTACTTACCCTTCTGAGTTTTCTTGAGGTGGTCATGAACAAAACTATAAGTTTTTTTTTATATACTATTAGTACTTTAATAGTATATATACCATATACTATTAAAAACTATAAGTTTTTTTATATTTTTTTAAAAATAGTTTTGTTAGGTGTAAACATGTTCTTAATTACTCTGATTACCCCATTTTATAATCACAAAATTTATGAGATAAAAACAGCCTCTTGACAAGGTAAAGATCAGCTGTAGGACAAAATACTTCCTCAATATTTTGAGTATGGCAAGGGTGATTTAACAATGGCTTTGAATAGATGTTTGTTAGTATCTGTTAAAGTTAAATAGACACAGCTCTATTGGCTTTGGCTTTTTGTTGTTGTTTTGGCTTTTTGTGGTTTTTGTTTTCTTTTTCTTCCTTTTTTTTTTTTAAAAAAATTAACACAAGCTAGCTGAAAAGAGGGAACCAGAAATGAAAAAAAATGCTTCCATTAGATGGAGAAAGACTGTAGGCAAGCCTGTGGGGGCATTTTCTTATTAATGATTAATGTGGGAGGCACTAGTCTGTTATGGGCAGCGACACTGGACAAGTGGTCTTGGGATGTGTCAGAAAGTAAGCAGATCAGGCCACAGGAAGCAAGCCAGTAAGCAAACCTTCTGATACTTGTCTCCAGGTTCCTGCTTTGTTTGAGTTCTTACTCTGGCTTCTCTCAGTGGTGGATCAATACCTGGAAATATAAAGTRAAATAAACTATTTCCTCCCCAAGTTGCTTTAGGTAATGATGCTTTATCACTACAGAAACTTTAAGAAGACACAGAACGTACACTCTGTGAGCATACATGACTAGTAGATCTATATTCCGTCAATACCCTACAAGAATACCTGTAGCATACAGCCCAAACCAATAGTGACAGTGAAATGTGCTGTGCTCCAAAAACTGAAATACATACAGAAGAGTGTAGCACACACAATATAGATGAGGCTCACAGTTTAAATGTTGAGTGGACTTTTTGTTATTGATGTTGTTTACAAAAAGACTGAAAACAGCAAAATCTCGTCATGATGACATCAGTAGGGAAATTAACTGCTCTGGGTCATCATGACTAGAACCATCCTCAGGGAAGTTTTTGGAGTGCTATCCAAATTCTGTTTCTTAATCTGGGAACAGGTTACATGCATGCATTGTAAAAAGGCACTGTGGCAACTCTACATGGACATTATATTTGAATTGAAATATTTATGTATATGAGTATACTGTAGCTGTACTGATGGTTATGAGCCATCATGTGGTTGCTGGGATTTGAACTCAGGACCTTTGGAAGAACAGTCAGTGCTCTTAACCACCGAGCCATCTCTCCAGCCCCTGAATTGAAATATTTACTTTTAAAAAGTACAAGTAAAATCCACTCTATTCTATTCCCAAGGTTCATAGTTTGTTTTAAAAATGTTTTGGATTCACARTGAGTGTTTGGTGATGATCATGTTTATTTAATCATTTTCTTAGGTGATAAGTTTTCAGTCAATATATTGGAAAGTCTTTTATTATATAAGAACAAGGTAAATATTTATATTAAATATTCAGCTCTATCTAAACATGAGTTCTAGTTAGACAAAATTGGCTGAATCATAATATAGTAGGCTATTTTTACAAAGTGCTGTCTGTGAGTAAACTCTCTAGCAGGTAAAGGTGATAAACTTCATTGCACTAAAAATGTAATCTGATTTTTTTCAACATTAAATTTCAAATTTGCTGGAGGTGGTGACATATAGCTATAATCTCAAGATTTGGGAGGATGAGGTGTGGGAACAATGAGTTTGAGGCCAGCCTTGGCTACATAGCAAGCTCAAGGCAAGCCTGGTAAATATCAAGACTCTATCTCAAAATTACCTATGACACTTACATTCTTACATGACTTTATATTTTGCTAGAGTTCTTTTTTTATATAAATACAGAATATACTTTAGTTTTGCCCCATAAGTATTTATAGAATATGCTYTGTTATCTGTACCTCACAGTCTTCGCTCAGTTATCTTAGTCTCTCAACCATTTGTCAAACATAACCACAGTCTTATTCTCTTTAAATACATTCTATCTTCCTTCAAGTAGCAAAAATAATACAATTTGAGTCATTGTACTATTTGGCATAAAACCCTTCAATATGAAAATCATGGCCTTGGGTTCTCTGCATAAATATTTTTATACAAACTTAAACCCTTTCTTTCTAGCTATCAAAAAAATCCAGTTAATTTTGTTTTCAAATCACAATCCAATTCTATTTAATATCATCAGTTTTACTATAATTTATTTTCTTGTCTAAAGTTTCAAAAGCTACCTAACTGACCACCCTGCTGCTGTTCATGTTTTCATATGGTCTATGCTCAGTGCCAAAGCGATTAAAGTAAACAAACACCAGATTAGGGTCCCTTAAAACCGTAAATGCCCCCACATGGCTCCCAATTTGCATAAAGACCCAAATCCCTTCTAATAGCTCAATGATAGTTCTCTCCCCACTCCCATTTCTTCTCCTATGTTTATCCTCACTCACTAGGATTCTTTGTTACCAGGGCACTAATTCTGTGAGTGCATTAGGCACACTATGCCTCTGACATTTTGTACTGCTGCTGTTGGCTCTGCCTGTAATACCCTTTCCCAATATCAACAAACCTTATTTCATTGTATCTGTCCAATGACTGGGCAAATGTCCTTTTCTCTAAGTGAGCATTCTGACTCTATCCAACAGACTGTTGGATAATGAGGGAAGAAACACAAGAAGGAAAGAAGATATGATTCCTGTCTTCTTGGAATTAGAACCTGTTGGGTGCTACAGATATACTTGGATAGTTACAATGTGTCTATGGTAAAATTGAAAAATGTAATTACAACTAGAAAAGAAAGAGTAAAGCTTATGGAGTCAAGAGTAAATTATAAATTCTATAGAACTTATGGGAATATGAAGAACAGGAAAAGACTGGGGCTTGAGTACACACTTAAAAACAAGATGGAAACCTAAATGAAATATAGACAATAATATTAAGTATTTATTTTATTCCATTACATATATGCCATGTGTGGTGATTTGAATATGCTTGGCCCAGGGGGAGTAGTACTATTAGGAAGTGTGGCCTTGCTGGTGTAGGTGCAGCCTTGTTAGAGGAAGTGTGTCACTGTGGAAGTTGACTTAGAGACATTCTCCTAGCTGCCCGGAAGCTAATCTTTTCCTGTTGGTCTTTGGAATAAGATGTAGAACTCTCAGGTCCTCCAGTGCCATGCCTACATGGACACTGCCATGCTTCCTACCACGGTGATCATGGACTAAACCTCTGAACCTATAAGCCAGCCGCAGTGAAAGGTTGTCCTTTATAAGAGTTGACTTGGTCATGGTGTCTCTTCACAGCAGAAGACACTAAGGTAATTTTTTATTATGAACCCAACACAACTCAGAGTCTTGCAGGAAGAGAGGACCGTAACTAACAAATTGTGTCAGTCAGATTGGTCTTTGGTCATAAGTGTGAGCCGCTGTCTTGATTGATGGTTGGCTGACAGAAGAGGGCTCAGGCTACTGTGGGTTGTCCCATCTCTCACAGTTGGACCTGAGATTTATAAAAACGCTAAGTTGGCATGAGTCAAAGATTGACACAGTAAGCAGCATTCCTCCATAGGTTTTGCTTCAGTTTCTGTTTGAGTTCTTTCCATGATTTCCCTCAGTGATTGATTGTGACCTGGAAACATAACCAAATAAACCCTTTCCGCCCCTGAGTTGCTTTTCACCACAATGTTTTATCACAGTAACAGGAAAGCAAACTAGAACAGTATAGAATATCAAAAGGATATGAGATAGTCTGAATTAACTAATATTTGCAATTTCAAGAGCATGGTAAAGAAGCCAGTTGGGAGTTGCTTGCATAGCAGTTAGCCCATTTACCCAACAAAATAAGTACTTTATATTCCATTTTTAAATGATGGAAAGTAATTTCTAATAGTTCTACAGACTGAGTGGTCCAAGATGAAGGTGTCAGTAAATGTGACATCTGGAAAGGGCTCACTCTCTGCTTTACATATGGAGTCTTCACATTAGACCCTCACAYGGCAGAGGGAAGCTTATTTTAGATCTTATTCATAAGAGGTTCACTTGTATAACCTAACTACCTCCCACAGGCCCCAGCAGTTTGTAACATCACTTTGGGGATGGAGGTTTGAATCTATGAGTTTTAGAGGGATGTGAACATCTAGATAATCCCAATCATGGGTTGAAGGCCAAATATGAATTGTAGAATTTGTGAGAGTCTTGATATAATTCTTTCTTTCAAGAACTCTATCAAGAAGGGGAGATGGAAGAGGAGATAAATAAGGAATTTAATTTCGCACAGTGGAAAGAAAGGAGGCAAGTTTGAGAAAATTAAACTCTCATGAAATTAGGAGAGTTTAAACACCTTCAGAGGTGTTTCAAGTCTGTTATGATGAAGAAACTGTGCTGGAATTTTTGGCAGTAGGAATGTATGGCCGACTCCTCTCACRGTGGCTGATTGGGAAGCAGGGAGAGTAGGGCCAGGAGAGGCGTGGAATACCTGGTATACCTTTCAAAGGTCTGCTTCCAGTGACCTGCTTTTGCCAGGCAGAGCTTCAAAATCTTTAAAAAAAAAATAGGACCAGAAGCCAGAAACAGGAGTTTCTGGGGAGTGGGGAGGAGCAGGCCATACTCAAAGTACGACAGTTTTATTTGATACTATCTCAAAGTATACAAAATTGAAAGACATTTAGGAAAGCAAGAGGTAGATATTTTCAGGGAATCTCTGATAAAGAATATAACATTTTGTGACTGTGAATAGTTTCCCTTTGAGCATGACCAGTTATTTATTTTATAGAGGCTTAAAGTTTCAGTTAGCAGAAGAGTCACACTCATCATTCATTGGTGTGTGTGTGTGTGTGTGTGTGTGTGTGTGTGTGTGTGTGTGTGTGTGTGTGTATGTGTTCTGGAAAGTGAACTAGGGGCCTCACACATGCTAGGTAAAGTTCTCTGCTGCTAAGTTATATTCCTATTTTGTTTAAGAGGATTTCACCTTTATCTTTATCTTAAGATCTAAGAGTTTTTGTTTTAACCTCTTCTAACTTGGAATTCACTTTGTGGGACCTTCTTTTGTTTTATCTACATTCAGATATAGTAACCACAGCCACTATAATACAAACCAATGTGTTTTTTCTTCTACTGAMTGTGTCCTCTCTGGGTGCTGAGCATTTTCTGAGTCCTTTATCTATGACAGYACTGACACCTCTGAGAGTATTTACCAAGGCTCTAGGCTTCTCTCCAGAGTAGACAGGTACTACATCAAGGTCACTGGTACATTAAGAAGGGATTTGTAAATTCAACTGATTTCAGACACTTTCTGTACCCCACTCACTTCCTGCCATTTAAGACTCACATTAACTTATTTTGAACTAGAGGCAAATTTTGGTTTGATTTGTAGAGCTCGCCAAATTTGTGTTCAAAGTGTGTCTAATGTTATTGGAAGAGAGAGGAAGTGAATTACACTCAAACTTCCTTTTGAATTTTCGAACCATGACCTTAGAAATCCTGGAGAAAAACCATAACACTGAGTATTATTTGTCATTATATATTATTACCTGTTATTATGGAGCAGTTATTAGTTTGTATGATGTGATGATTAGTGAGACCTCCCTCTATAAAATTGAAAAGCAGACATGCATTTCTGGGAACCCTATCCTTGGGTTTGGGTTTGGCATTTCTTTTATACCTTGGACTTTGTAAAAATTTGGAAATAGACAAGAAATTAGGAAACAGACTATAAAATTTTTCCTTTACCTGTCAAAGCTGGTTATAGAGCCATGAGGAAACACTTTCACATAGAGATAGTCACATTCCACAATCCAGTAATAAATCATACATATCCTTGCTCTATTGATGATGGTATTCTGCCTGCACTCTAGCAATAAAGGGACCTTTATTTGTGCTGTCACATAATAGTACACTATTGACCTGATATGACAGCTGAATTGTTGATTCTCTACTTGGATGTTCTTCGCTAAAAGAAATTAGACAAGTTGAAGTGGTGTTCAGTGTTAAGACAGACAAACTTTAGTCCCACTGGTTATGCAATAGTCTCACTGGACAAAAGGGAACTGTCACCAGATGAAGATGAGAGTGACAGATACTGTGGCCCTAAGAAGTAGGTGAAAGGAAATTTGTCCGTGGTGGTTACATGAGGCCCTTTGTGGCTGTCTTTAGTTACTGGGGCCTTCTTAGAGATGCTACCTGCTTCCTGATGCATGTCTAGAGGGGCCTTTTATGAAAATTACATATTTCAACTTATTATGAGTTGACTTGTATCTTTTTCTCCTCAGCCAAAATGTAATACAATTGAAGTCCTAATCTCTGAAGGTGATTGCTTCTAGAGATAGTGTGTTTATAGAGTTGGTTAAGTTAAAGTAAGATCACAGGACTATACCCCAACCCAGTATGATTTTATTGGAAGGGAAGTTTGGTCACTGAGAAGCATGAAGATGAAAGAAAAGATGAAGAACCTTGTGAGAAAATGGTTGTCTCCAAAGTCAAGGAGAAAGGACTAGATTAGATTCTTCCCGYCTATCCCAGAAGAAGCAATAATCAGGTAGGAAATTTTGACTTCAAGTACATTTCCCCCTGAGCTGTGAGAGAATGAATTTCTGTTGTTTAGCTTGGTTACACTGAGATAATTTGGTTGGGGAACTCCCTGGTGCCCCTCCCCCCCACACACAAACTAGCATGTGACACTCCTGGCATCTTTGTTTCCACTTTTCTATTAGTCATTTCTTGTCTTGTGTCTGTGGAAGGAAATCTTGTCCTCACTGTCAATGCATTATCCCAAACTGTTTCTGCACTAGGAATCTGTCCTCTGTCTTTGCTTCTGCAAGTTCATTAGCCAGGAAGTGGATCACTGCCTCTGATGATTTTTGCCCTTGGATTCCATTTGGGGTATTAGGCAGAAGCCAAACCACCAACTCTCCAAAGGTAATAGGGCCAAGGATGTAAAAAACAAACACCAATTTTTTAAAAAAATAAACTTAATTTCTATTTGAATAATGTCATACTGCCTGCCGCTGAATGTGGTTTTTATCAATAGTTGCCTGGAGTGGACATCTGTATCATTTCCCCTTATACCAGTGTTTATGTAACATCCGAGAAATTAAGTAAAGCTTAGAGTAGAAGAACAGAAAGTTCAGCGGTCGCCTAGGGTAGATGAGTAGGGTGCTTTCAGGACCAGTCATCCACGGGGAAGCACCAGGGCGCAGTCAGGGAAAGGATCTTCCACAAATCCTTTGACACCCATCGGTGGTTCCAGGGTATAGCTGAGAGATCAAAGGTTTGAAGATCTATGTTTTTAGAGATAATGTCTTTATAAAAATGGAACATTTACAAAATAGCATAGGAAATGCAAAGTTGTGGCCTCTCCAGGGATAATTGGACACAAATGGAAACAAAACAAGTAATGTACCTGAGTAAAATATTTGTCACGAGAATTAAGTCAGAAAATACACGGTAAATGCCTAGCAAGAGGCCTAGTGTCTGGTGCTGCAAAGAAAGTAGCTGTGAGCATCTCCCTCCTCCTCACCATTGTTAGACATCACAAATGTCATGTTACTTGTGTACACATGTGGCAGKACAGGTGATGGTCCATCTCAGGATACCCACAGGGAGGGTCTCATTCATATTATTTCTTGAGGGACAAAGTATTTTTCTCTGGCCCCACATTAGTGGAAATTTCTACTGTTCGGTTGTGACATAATCCAACTGTTATCAACCTAACAAGGACAACAGAACACTAAACTRTGGTAAAAAAGACTTTTAATGGCCAGCAACATATTGACAATTAAAATGTAATTAGTGCAGGCAAAACAATAGCTCGCATCTTTTAATTACGATTCTATTTTTTAGCAGAATGTTTTAATTATTGTTTTCTTTCCTCTCCTCTACTGTCTCTATTGATTTGTTGCCAGTTCCATTGTGTCGCCAGGACCTCCCTGGTTCTTAGTGAGTTTACCCTCAGGAGCTTCTGTCTGCTTCATTGTTTCAAAGGAAACCACATCTCCTAAATACCTACAAAACAAAATCTGAAGTCTAAAGAGGTTTTAAGAAAAGAAAGAGAGAAAGAAACAAAAAAACAAGACATAAGAATAAAGATACAAAAGGAAGTTAAAGATAGAGCTACAGTTTGGATTTTTAGATCCAAAAGCATGATTTTTGTTCTTGATTTAAAGCAAGGAACAGTCAAAGGACAGGGTTAAAACTCATTGAATTGAGCTTTCTGAGGTGAGCTGTATCTGAGTGATGGGCACCCTGCAGAGCTCAGCCTCTGCCCACCATCATGAAGTGTTCTGTTGATCTCTGATTTATGAAAGTTTCCAGTTACATGTCAGATGGACATTATGAAGACATGTTTTTAAAGTAGAAGATGGAGAGGAAATACCAGTCAAGGCTGATGTTTGGAATTCCTTGACCATGCAAGCAAAGAGAAGGTAGAGATCCAGAAAGGTGGTGGCCCAAATGATGGCAAATGGCATGGTGTGAAGAGACTCATCAGTCATTGTGTGAGCCTTGGGCAGATGACTCAAAGTTCTTAACTTTGGTTCTATTATCTTAAAAGGGATGGTAATGTTTGAGCCTTCCTTATATGGTTGTTGTGACAATTTAAATAAAACGGTATGCATAAAGAATATGTATATAAATGTATATAAAGTGCTCTTCCTGCACTATTAAATAACATRATAAAGCCAGAATTCAGTTAGCATGTCAACAGATACCCTCCCGCAGTTTTTTAGAAAGGATAAAATGTTCAGAGGGTTAGAGGGTGCTCCAGATAGGAGGGTAAATTGGGACCTAGTGTCTTCTCGGGACCCACATAGAACTATGAGCCTATTCCATGATGCAGGTCATACTAATGTTAGCTTAGGATAGTTTTGGTTTGGGTTTTGGAATTCAGTATGGTGAGAATTTTGAAGCAATTGTGGAATATAATGCTCATAACGTCCTGGTATGTCTTATCTTCCATCTCTCCTCTTCCCTTCTATTTCTCAGATCTCTTCTTTCCTGCTCTTTTATTTCATTTTGTTTAAAAAACTGAAAGCCAAGGTGACTTCAGCCTACACTAAAGGGTCTGTACCTACAATTTGAAAAACGTGTTGGACAAGGCACCATCTTCCACCACATCCTGGAAAAACAATGTGTGCTCTCCTCTCTGTTCACCCCGTCGTGTTCCTTGAAGTGAAGTAGATCCCACTCATAGTAGAGAGTGTTGCTAATAGCAGTGAATTTCTTATTTGGGCAGAAATGTTACTGTGTGTAGCTCTTTAGAGGCACAGAGGAAAGGCATCTCAGAAGCACTGAGTGAAATGAAGGGTGTTTTCCAGCCACAGTCAGGCTGGAGGCCCCCCTTGCTCAGACGATGTCTACACAGCATGGGTTCCTTGCATCTCCACTTCCTGAGCCTAGTCACTGGATGGCTTTTCATTTACTCTCTCAGCCCCTTTGAGTCTGGACAGCCTCTATTATGGCTCTTTGTGGTGCTCTATAAAGGTTACTTGAGGAGGGTGAGGAGGAGGGGTGGAATCTGCTCATTATCAGTGGCACGTCTTCCKCAGAGCCGTTGAGACATGCAAGGCAAGCAGGTCTGGATGCTTTCCAAAGCTGAGAGATACTGTGCCAAGAGAACTTAGATCACAACTGCACCTTCCATGTGAATGCAGAAAGGACCCAGGGGAATCCTGGCCTCATCTGATTAGTCACCCTTAGCAGAGACAATTAAGTATTGTATTGCCATGCACTATATGTAAGTGTGCTGTGTGTGTACTAGCATACATGTTGTATACCATAGCACTTCAGTCAGTCCACAAGCTTCTATAAGTAATGTGGTTATTATTGCAACTGAGTGCCATACAAATTGTTAATAGTCAACATGAGCCTTCTGTGGTTACAGTTTTCAGATTTCCTACTTAGTTTTACTTTCTTCTATTTAGAAAACACTACTCCCAGCCCTCAGTGTGATCTGAGTCATTACACTAAACTTACATTATTACACTGCTGCAAATTAACATATGCATACAYGCACACAACAGGTCCAAAGATGATACAACTCGATCAACTTCTGTACAGTTCCAGTGGCCATTCAGAGCAGGAATGTCATGTTGAATTTTATACTTTCACTACTGAAAAGAAAAATCATGACAGAGTTACAACTAGAAAGCACGCAGCTTGATGTCCTCTTTGATGACAAGTGCCAATTACCGGCACTGGGTCCTTCCTCTTCCCCTAATAGTTAGCCTTTCTTCTTCTCTTTTTGTAGAGAAAAATATAAAAAGTTGACAGCTTATGAACATTTTATCCATATAATGGGTATAAGGCAAAGCCTTTCTGACTGTATATACAGAATGTGTGGAGCATGTAACAATTAGATAATTTGTAAAGATCTAAATATCTTCGCAATGTCATTTTTAATGTACAGAGAAGCTTATGATGAGTCAAAAACCCCATTGCCAGACTTTTCCTTCTTAAAATAGCAGTAAAGTGACCCCRAGGGAYGAATGGARCAGCATACAAGTCACCAGCTGTATCTTCCTTAATATCTAAAGCATTGTCATAAAGGGACCAGTTTGCAAGTGCAGCTTGGGAGGGAGGTAGACTTGCCCCAGAGCTGAAACTTTATATGGCGAGCTGTAATAAAGATCACATTTTATGATAGAGTTAACATAAGTCCACGAGCCACGGGGGTCCTCCTGAAAGCATCAGGGGATGAAGACTCAACTTCTGGAACGGGTCTTCTTGTTTTATTTCCTCATTTGGCTGAGCCCACTTATCTCTAATTATTCTTTAAATAAGAGGGAAGTGCCCCTTTCATTTCATTTCCTCCGAGCTAAAGAGAAAAGAATAAAATGTTGAAAAATGGCCTCTTGTCTATAGGCTTCATTAAGAGGAAAACAAAAGCAGACACCAGCAACCCACGGTTTAGCCTGAGTACAAATGAAAACAGAGTCTATAACCGCTCAGTGAATGGGCGGCCTTGCTGGCCCTGTAGATGCAGCACGAACTGAGGCATCGGCTGGGTGGCGAGCTGAAGGTAAGCGATGCCTCCTACTTTACAGCAACGATAGCCATTGGTGCCC
>BDUI01005952.1:58537-75358 GCA_002335545.1 Apodemus speciosus
GACAAAGTGTAGAAGAGAGATTGAAGGAAAGGCCATCCAGAGACTGCCCTACTTTGGGATCCATCCCATATATGGTCGCCAGATCCAGACAGTATTGTGGATGCTGGCAAGTGCTTGCTGACAGGAGCCTGATATAGCTGTCTCCTGAGAGGCTCTGCCAGAGTCTGACAAATACAGAGGCAGATGCTCACAGCCAACCATTGGAATGAGCTCGGGGACCCCAATGAAGGAGTTAGAGAAAGGATTAAAAGAGCCGAAGAGGTTTGCAACCACATAAGAACAACCATATCAACCAACCAGACCCACCCCCGCCCAGAGCTCCCAGGGACTAAGCCAAAGAATTCACATGGAGGCGCCCATGGTTCCAGTCACATATGTAGCAGAGGATGGCCTTGTCGGGCATCAGTGGGAGGAGAGGCCCTTGGTCTTGTGAAGGTTTGATGCCACAGTGTAGGGGAATGTGAGGACAAGGGGGTGGGAATGGCTGGGTGGGAGGGGGACAGGGAAAAGGGATAACATTTGAAATTTAAATAAAGAAAATAGATAATTTAAAAAAGAGAGAGAAATGAAATGAAATCGGCTTCTCCGGGGAGGTGACTGCACATCTAAATTCGCAGCAGTGTTGTTCACAATAGCCAAGAATAGACACATCCACAAGCAGAAGAATGACAACCATATTGAGTAAATACACATATATTTATATTTCAAAAATGTTTGTATATATACACAATGGCTTGTTTTTCYGTCTTAAAATGGATGTCACAAAATGGGTTCAACCAGAGGACATGTTGCTACGAGAAGCTAGCTTGGCGTGGAATGAGACAGGGGACACTGAAGGGCTTATTGTTAGCTCCCAGGTGCTGCCCTAGTAGAGGGACTGACCACTACTCCCACTCCTGCCCCCCTGAAACTCCCTGACCTGTTCAGGCCCTTCACCAAACTGCAAAACTAGCAGGTAGGTGTTCCAAGACAGGACAGGGCAATAGGTTTAGTCTGCTGTTCAGGGCCAAGGCAATCTGAGCCCCAGCAAAGCCTATTAAATACCTCCACAAACAGATGAACTCAGATCTCCATCCTTTAAACGTTTATGAAAGTGAGAAATATCATGTGTTCTAGGGGATGTGGCTGTATCTCCTCCATCAGCTTCTCCTGCTGCAAGTATCCCTACACCCACATATCCACACATCCAACTTGATTTTGTTCCTTTTGCATAAGTACCGAGGAGTGRGATTTCTGGATCATGTAGCATCTCTATTTACATTTTGGGGGATCAACATCATACCATCTCCCACAATGCCTGCAATATTGTCATTTGCAAAGATCCAGAATTTACAAGAGTCCCAGGTGCTGTCAATGCTGGGACCATACTTTGRTTTAGAGTTCAGTCATTTCTGTRTCTGACTCAACCAGAAAGCTTGTTTTCTAAAGAACTCAAACTTTCTGTTGAATCTTTTAGAAGGAAAACCATGGAATCTTCACTTAACAAACAAAGCTTAATGAGCTTAAGGCACATACAAGACTTAAGAATGAAGACTTTCATAATCCTAAGTAATATAAACATTGAACAGTATCTGAGTGGGGCATGGTTGCAAAATAGAAAGGGAGAATGGAGAGATCCTATAATTCTGGATTTGTTTAATAGGGTGTGGTGGTTGGCATATTCATGACACATGGATTGAGTGGCACTATTAGGAGGTGTAGCCTTATTGGGGTACATATGGCCTTGTTGAAGGAAGTGTGTCACTGTGGGAGTAGCTTAGACCCTCCTCCTAGCTGCCTGGAAACCAGTCTCCTGTTTGCCTTAGGAACAAGATGTCGAACTCTCAGTTCCTCCAGTGCCATACCTGCCTGGATGCTTCCSACCATGATAATAATGGACTGAACCTCAGAACCAGTAAGGCAGTCCCAATTAAATGTTGTCTTTTATAAGAGTTGCCTTGRTCATGGTATCTCTTTAGCAATGGAAACCCTAACTAAGACATGGAGAAACAGTTTTTGTTTTCATATATAACAAAGAAAATAATACAAATATTCTGAGATTTGTGACTAAATGAGTTCTTTTATTTGAAAAAAAAATTCTCTTTACTACATTTAAAAGTGGTTTCACTTGATGTTATCACGTAAGTTTCTTTTATGGTTTTGAGAAGAGGGTCTTACTCCACACCTTGAATTTGAGAGCTTCTTGTTTTAGGCTCTCAAGTTCTAGTCCAGCCTTTCCACACAGCTTTTCCTTCTGTGTTTATTTTCTCTTTTATTTAGAATCCATTTCCCACAGTTGAGTCACCTCAAGCTTTTCAAATCAAACTCTCTACAATCTTTATATGCTAGATAAAAGGTTTACCTGATCTTGTCACTCCTGGTAGACATATATGTTAATKTATTGATTTAAAAGCTTACAATTGTGTCCAGAAGTATTTTCAGACACTTGAGGTAGAAAGACAAACAGACTGGACAGAGTTCTTGGTCTTGAGGACTACATGTTGGAGTGAGTCCCAGAGAAGCAAGTTCCAAACAATGTGATACATTTCTTTTTGCATATGCACTTTATAAAAAAAAAATACCATTTAGTGATAATCATTGGATGGGAACAAAAACTATACTAATGAGCATGGTATTCTTGAAACAAACATTGAAAATATGTTTCAAATACATTTTTTCTTGATGCTCACATTAAAAACCAGCCAGTTTGGGGTCAAAATTGGAGACAGTGCTTTCCTGTTCTCTGGGCTGCCTTAGGTCACGGGTTCTCGTGAGAACAGGTCTGTTTCTGTGTTGCTTTCTCTTCGATTGGCTTATATGTCAGACTTGAACGAATCCTTCCTTATGTGGCTACTGTATCTTTGTTATGGAGTTTCTTTTAAACCACACCACTTTCTTCTATATCCTGAGTCTGTATGTATATGTACAGGTGTATTTGTGRGTGTGCATRCATATGTGTATGTTTCTGGGTACAGTCTCTAATCCTTTAAAATTGCCTTTAAAGTTCTGGTTTCTAATGTCAACTTCTGCAGACACACTGCCAGGCAATTTGTTGGAACAAGAGYGAGTAAAACTGATTAGTTTGAGGAGAATTGAAAATCGATGTAACACTAAATCCTTAAATATGTCAATATGGTGCAAACATGATGCACCATTATAATAATGCAAATACTAATATCTTTCAGTAATAATATGGGGTTGTAAATTTTACACACTTACAGTACTTTTCCGAAGCAATTCTATACATATGTGTATATAAGGTACTTTGCATCCTTTCTTTTAGTGACCTCTCTTGGCCCTCCTTCCTGCTGGTCACATTCTTCAAAGTCAAAGACTTGTATATAATGAATATAATTATATAATTGAATTAGTGTAATTTTAAGCATTTTCTTCTAGAATTATATTGCATGCCTACGTGTACTTACTTATTCTTTTACTTCCCAATATCTATATGTTTGTTTTTATCTTATTTTACTTCCAAGGACTTCCTGTATTAAGTTTATTAAAAATGGAGAGAGCACAGAACCCAGTTAAAATATTTTACATGTATGGGTGTCTTGCCTGATTGTATGTTTGTGCCTGTATAATCAAACACACACACACACACACACACACACACACACACACTTGGTGCCACAGGAAGCCCAAAAGATTCTCTGGAACTGTAGTTATAGACAGCTGTGAACTGCCATAGGCGTGCCAAGAATTCAACTCTGGTGTTCTGGAAGAGCAGCCAGTGCTCTTATCCCTGTGCCATCTCTCAGCTCCAMCCAGTTTTTGATGTAAAGTTATCTAAGGTCAATAATTTACTTTGTCAGACTTATGATTCTTAGATGGTATTGAAGTTACAAATTGTGTGGATACCCTAGTCACCCTGTGGTTGTTATTTCATGGTGATACACTAGTCACAATGACTGAATCAGTGCGTGTGCAATTATTTGACATATTACTAGAGAGATACCTGAGAGTTCTACAGAGTCAGTGAGTTACTCCGCCTGGCTGGAGCTTCTGAAACCTRAAAACCAACCCCAAGTGACACACTTCCTCCAACAAGGCCACACCTCCTAATGGTGCCACTCCCTGTGGTCCTCTGAGCACCATTTTTATTCAAACCACTATACCCATTCAGTATACCATAGTAAATTTGGTCAACATGTGAAGTATTTTTATTCCTAACAGATTTTCAGTCTTTGGATGTTTCTAATAACCTTGATGGTTCTGAAATGTGCAGTCTAGTGACAATGTAGAATGCACCTCAGTTGGATATATCTGTGCATTTCATCACTTTAAAATTTGAGCTATGACAGTTTGGGAGGGAAACCACACAGGTMAAGAATAGCTGTTTCTTACCAATCGTATAAGGAGTATGACATTTAATGRAGACTGGCTTACAGTTCAGAGGTTGAGTCCATTATTGTCATGGTGGGAAGTATTGTGGGAAACAGGCAGATACGGTGCTGGAGACGGTACTTGGAGCTGTACATTTGGATCCTTGGGATCCAAATGTGACACATTTGGGATCCTCAATGACATATTTCTACCAATAGGTCAACACCTCCTAATGGTGTCATCCCTGTGAGCATCTAGGACCCATTTTCATTCAAACCACCACATTGTATTCCCTGGCTTGTGGCTTATGTCGTGATGCAAAGTTGTATTCATTCCAACTTCAAAAGTCCCCATCCATAGTCTCTCATAGTMWMCACATTATTTAAAAATCCAAAGTTCAACATTTCTTCTTGGACTCATGGCAGTTTCTTAACTGTAACCCTTGTAAAGTCAAAATGAAAACAGATCACGTACTTCCAACATATCATAGCACAGGAGATACATCACCGTGCCAACACCTATGGAAAAGAGCACAGTGAGGAAATACCGGACCAAAGCAAAGGACGAAACGAACAGGGCCAACTCCAAGCTCRTACCTCCAAGTCTGATGTCAAAGCACTCTTCAGATCTCCAACTCCTTTCAGTTTTGTTAATTGCAACCCACTACTTTCTTTTATGTTGATTCCACTCCATTAACAGTTTTCCCCAGTAGGTGTCCATGCTTCTGGCATCTCCAGCAACCCAGGGTTTCCAAGGCAATCCAGGTTCACCTTCACAGCATCACAATGCCTTYTCTAGCTTTTATGCAAGGACAYTYCTGAMAGACACCTGGCTTCCCTGACTTTCCTTAACTACRGAGGGGTATTCAACAACCCTCTCTTCTGTCTTTGACTCTGAAGTGAAAACCACACTGCTGAAGCTGCCAAGCCCTGCTGCTTGCTGGGGCTGGACCATGGCCCACTCATTTAATTACATCTTCACCATCTTTCTCTTTTTCTATTGTTTCCTTTACTATGTAAGCTTAGCTCTTCTAGAGCTAGCTCTGAAAACCAGAGTGGCCTTGAACTCATGGATCCGCCAGCCTCTGCCTTCTGAGTGCTGTGATGTAAGGTGTGAACCATCACACTCAGTCCTAAACTTTTCTTTAATTCCTTTTCACAGGTTGGAAGCTTAGCTGGGTGGGGTTTTGCTCTGCGGTCACCACACCCTTTATTCTACCTGCTAACATCAGGGTTTTCTTTAGTCTCTTTACACTTGTCCCTACCCCCTTTCTACTCAAACTGTACATTTTGTACTTTCCCTTGATCATCTTGYTCTTTTTAATTATAGATCTGCATAACTGTGGCCACTAACTACCCAGCAACATCATCAATACTAGGCTGTCTGGAAATCACCTCCGCCAAAGCTGTTAATGCATGACTCTTCAATTTAGCCTCAGGCAGAATTATTAGGCAAAGACAGAAAACARGCACATTCTTTATCAAAATATCACCATAAGGATCTCTACGTCACATGTTCATATGCTTCTCTTCTGATACCTCATGAGCCGGGCTCCCTCAGTCCAACCGTCCTCAGCACTGCTGTCCTCCATCTTCCTACTATTGTGGCCCATTAAACCCTGCTTAAATGTCCAATCGCTTTTTCAGTGCAAAGTCCCAAAGTGTTCCATATTYTTCCATGCAAAAGCATGGTCAGGCCTATCACAGCAATATCCCAGTCTCTGACACCAACTCCCATCTCAGGGATTTATTAGTATAAAGAGACACTGTGCCATGGCAACTCTTATAAAAGAAAGCATTTAATTGGAACAGACTTACAGCTCAGAGTTTTAGACTATTATCCTCATGGCAGAAAGCATGGCAGCATGCAGGCAGACATGGTGCTGGACAGAAGCTGAGAGGGTTAAATCCAGATCCTCAGGCAGCAGGAAGAGAGTGTGACACTGGGCCTGGCTTGAGCATTTGAAACCTCAAAGCCTACTTTCTCTCACAAGGCCATACCTAGTCCAWCAAGGCCACACCTCTTAATAGTGGCACATCCCATGAGGGGGAGGCATTTTCATTTATACTACCACAGAGTATATAGTATCACAAGGTAGCTCAGATTAAGAAAGATAAATGTGCAAGTTCAATCACATATGTGGATCTTAGTACTTAGTATTTCTCTAAACGCATGTATGAGGGTGTGAATGTGGGTATAAATTATGAAACTAGACAAAGGACCATGCAGGAGCGAAAGAGGTATTAATGGGGAGAGAGAAAAAAAGTCCAGGTGCTATCAAGGTGTAAAAGAAGCTTCTAAGGATGGGAAGGTACCAGATGAAGTAGATTAGAAGAGGCAGAGAAGAAGAAGAAGAAGAAGAAGAAGAAGAAGAAGAAGAAGAAGAAGAAGAAGAAGAAGAAGAAGAAGAAGAAGAAGAAGTGTGTGTGTGTATGTGTGTAATTCTTAACTAGATATTTTTAGATTCTATCTTTAAAGTGTAAAGGCATTTATTTATTGGCCTTTTGCTAGCTTTGAGCATTGGTCTATGTACARCACCATCCCGATTGGCAAATCTGTTTACATAGTTTCTCTGGAACATTTTGGTTTTTAGAACAATAGGTTCTGCTTTTTAATGAACACATCCAACAAGAGTGCAAAAGACTTCTCAGATTCTTCTTTCTTTGCCTCCTCCTTCTGATCCTGAGCAGAGGAAGCAGCAGGGAGGGGTAGGATCCTGTTAGGGCAGCACTAGCTGCTAGAACAGCCCCACAGGCTCCTCCGCTGTAGATGAGATGGTCAACAATGACATTGGCCAGGGCCTGGCAAACAAGCTGGCCACAAAGATTTGGTGCTGCCATCAGCTACTTTAATGAGGACATTGATCTATCTTCCCTGGATGTCACACTGTTGTGTAAGATGATAATGGAATAGATACAGGTGAACTAGGAGATAGAGACCGCCATGTTAACTGCCAGGCATTAAGGTTCTCATGTCAATGACGGTGCCCCCTCAGCTTCCTGAGGAGGGCTAAGGACTGTGGAGGCAGCCAAAAAGGGGGTTGGAAGGCTTGTGATTTTCTTTATCCTTGATGTTCTGACATAAGTTCAGACTTAGTGTGGACCGTCTTGTACTCACTGGACTTGTACTAGTCCATCTTTCTATTCCTATTGCTATAACGAAATACTCAATAGCAACAACTTGAGGGAGGAACTGGTTTATTTTGGCTCACTGGTTCAGAGATTTCAGTCAATGTGATAAGAAAGCCATGAGGAAGGATAGCTCACATCATGGTGGTCAGAAAACAAAGGGAGAGGGAGGAGGGAGGAGGGATTGTGCTGCCTGGCTCCTTGCTCCCCTTTCATTCCATTTAGGCTAATGGTCTTTGCAACAGCAATAACCATGTTCGGGGTGATTGATCCTTCCTGGAAATGCACCATAAAGAAGTCCAATTAATAGAGAAAGATCCACCCTAAAGCAGATCTTATTTCAGATCATAAAAGATAAAGACAATGAGAGGGACCAGAGGCATGCTGTGTTAAACCTTTAGACATCTCTCAGTCCAATCCCATTGACAAGATTAACTGTCACAGGACTCCCAACAGAGAATTTTACATCCATAATTCCTAAAATGTGCCTTAGATTACATCATTTCTAATACCTTACCTTTCACTTTCCTGAGTGTCTCTCTTTGAAATGATTTTTAGCTGTTTTTTTTTAAAAACTACATGTCTTTTTTAAGCTTGTTTGTTTTAGCTTTAATTTTTAATTTAATTTTTGCTTTTGTGGTGGCTGAGATAATTTTGCACAGCAAACCTCTCCAGAGTTCATTGCTGTATATGAAGCGGCTCTTGTTTGCGTGTTCACCAGACTCCTCCAGTTGGCTGGGCTTTCTTGTGACTTGGCTAGGTCAGCTAGTTCTGGTATCGCAGGGGTATCTGATCCRTGTATTCATCACTTTGTCTTGTGCCTTTAGGACCTTATTTGAATCTAGAATGTTTTCTCTTCTATCTGCGGGTGAGCTTCTTGCCTATACTCCAATATCAATAGATTGGATATTTTCCAATCTTTGGGGGAAAAGCAGTAGATATTCTTTGCAAAAATAATCTACTTTTGTTTCTTTTTTCTAGATGACTTTAGAAAGGTTATCTTTTGAAATTGTATTATTTCCAAAAACTCACCTTCGTTTACTTTTATTTTTATTTATTTTTACTGAAAGTGCCACTTCTTCTTAAGCAAACAAGTTTTTTTTCCCAATCTCTCCTGAACCAAAGTTTTCTCCATTAAAATATTTGTCCTAGTCATTAAATGTCTTCATTTTTAATAAAACAATTTATTAAAGTTGTTTTTTAAGACTTAAAAAAATTATGAATATCCGTGTACATACATGCACTAGTTGTGCGTCTGCTGCCTGTGGAGACCATAGAGAAAGTCATCTGCCTTAACACTGAAGTTATGGATAGCTGTGAGCTACCATGTAGGTGCTGAGAACTGAACCCGCTCCTCTGCAGTAGGAACAGGTGTTGTTAGCCATTGAGTCATCTCTCCAGCCTCGAGTTCTTTCATCTTTATTATGTCTTGATCTTCTATAGGAGAAGTTATTATTAACTTTCTTACATTTCTCCAATTCAAAANGATCCGTGTATTCATCACTTTGTCTTGTGCCTTTAGGACCTTATTTGAATCTAGAATGTTTTCTCTTCTATCTGCGGGTGAGCTTCTTGCCTATACTCCAATATCAATAGATTGGATATTTTCCAATCTTTGGGGGAAAAGCAGTAGATATTCTTTGCAAAAATAATCTACTTTTGTTTCTTTTTTCTAGATGACTTTAGAAAGGTTATCTTTTGAAATTGTATTATTTCCAAAAACTCACCTTCGTTTACTTTTATTTTTATTTATTTTTACTGAAAGTGCCACTTCTTCTTAAGCAAACAAGTTTTTTTTCCCAATCTCTCCTGAACCAAAGTTTTCTCCATTAAAATATTTGTCCTAGTCATTAAATGTCTTCATTTTTAATAAAACAATTTATTAAAGTTGTTTTTTAAGACTTAAAAAAATTATGAATATCCGTGTACATACATGCACTAGTTGTGCGTCTGCTGCCTGTGGAGACCATAGAGAAAGTCATCTGCCTTAACACTGAAGTTATGGATAGCTGTGAGCTACCATGTAGGTGCTGAGAACTGAACCCGCTCCTCTGCAGTAGGAACAGGTGTTGTTAGCCATTGAGTCATCTCTCCAGCCTCGAGTTCTTTCATCTTTATTATGTCTTGATCTTCTATAGGAGAAGTTATTATTAACTTTCTTACATTTCTCCAATTCAAAARTAGGACAGTATCATTCATTGCAAGGCTCCTAACCATGCAAGGGTTGTATGCTTCACTGAGRATAAGTAGCCGAGAGAGCATGTTGCTAATTCCATGTCAGTATCTGTGGCTTTCCCCTTGGCTCCTGTGGCTTTCCCCTTGGCAGTTTTCCTCAGTTTCTCCAGAAAAGCATTTGCTTAGTTTCCTATTTGAGAGCTGTAAGGCAGGGTGCAAGATGAAGGCATGGTAGTTTCCTTCCCTAGTCTGGAATTATCCACTCTGCCTTTCTCTATGGCACTTGGCTTTATATTTTACCAGGCATCTTCTCCAGTGTAGTAATTCCTGATAATAATCTTTATGTTATTTACAGGAAGACGTGAGAAGGTGTTGTACATGACTGTAGAATTCAAAGTACCTTTAAGAAGCTCGAACAATTAAGGGTACTTTCTGCTTTTGTAGGGGTACCCATGTGGGGCATCTCAAAACATGACTGAAGCTCTAGAYCTAGGGGATATAACATCYGACTCTCTCCTCTGGCTTCTTAAGCTACTTGTAATTTACACATGCCAATACATACACACAATACATATACATACATACATACATACATACATACATACATACATACATACGTTACATACATACATATAAACACAAACACACATATACACTGTGGTGGTTTGAATATGTTTGGCCCTCATAGATTCATGCATTTCAATACTTGACCATAGGGAGTGGGAGTGTTGGGAGGTGTGGCCTTATTGGAGTAGGTGTGGCCTTGTTGGAAGAAGTGTTTCACTGTGTTGGTGGGCTTTAAGGACTCCTACGCTCAAGCTCCACCCAATGTGGAATGAAATTCTCCTCCTGGCTGCCCATGGCTACTTTCATTAAGATGTAGAAATCTTAGCTTCTCTAGCATCCAATCTACCTTCAGACTGCCAGGCTTCTTGTGAGGATGATGATGATGATGATGATGATGATGATGATGATGATGAACTAAACCTCTGAGACTGTAAGCCAACCCCAATTAAATCGTTGCCATTAAACGAGTTTCCTTGGTCATGATGTCTCTTTACAGCAWTGGAAATTGTTACTAAGACATACAYAGCAACACCCATAAACATACATGAGCACACACAAAAACACATGTACACATGTGGGCATATATACATGGACTAACAATCACATATGCAAATACATATACACATATAAGATTTTTAAAAACAAGTACATCTTTAGAGTATACTCTAAAGCTATTGACTACATTCTAGAGAGAGGTCATAGAGGGCGTGTAGCTTTCAAGGGTCACTGCACTTTCAGTTCAGGAGTGTCTGTTGGTTACATTAAATCATCATATTCTCAGTCACCTCTCAGTTTGTAAAGCCTTATCTATGTGTCAGTCAGTAATATTGTGTGCTATCCACCTTCAAAACATCYGTGATGATTTCTTACTTCTTGTTGTCCTCTCTCTCACTTTATTTTACCTTTTGAGTTTTCCAGTTTTTAAATTAGTCAGTTTCAATGCTCATGAGATTTAGGAGCAAATAGAGAAACATACAACTTTACCACCTTTAACCGGAAGTCAGAATGCTATTTCTAAAATTCAAATTAAATCGTGTTTGTGTCTCTTTAAAATGTCAGTAATTGCAAAGAGAAATTTCTTCAATGAGAGATGAAGATTATTCTTATCTGTGGGTATAAGGACACAAGGTCGATATTGATAAACATGCCAAACTGAATGGGCAGAAGGCCCAGGAGGCCTTAAASCCCACACAAAGAACTATAAGCAACTGAGAAGAGCTGGGACAGGAAGAGGTGGCCTTCTGCAGGAAAGAACACACCAATTGGTTGTCCAGTATTAAATGATTAGTCCTGAAAACATGATTCCAGGTAATATACAGACCGGCCAGGTTATATTTAAGACTATAAATGTATATATACATACTTACACATACATATATGCATGAAATAAAAATAGTAAAAAAAGAGGATGAATTTGAAGGAGAGCAGGAAGGTGTATATGGGAGAGTTTGGAGTGAAGAAGGGAAGAGAGAAGTCTGTATTAATATTATACAAAAGTTGTATTATATTATTATTTGTATTATATTATACAAAAATTATATTATATAAAAATATTATATTAAAAACCAAACCTAACAAAATCCCTCATTGACCTATCTCTAGAATGTAGTCATCTCATGTAACTAAGACTTGACATCACTGAGCAGTAATTTCTAATTCTTCCCCTGCTGGCAGCATTCTGCTCTCTGCTTGTGTAAATTTATTTTAGATACTTCGTGTAAGTGATAATATGTAGTGATCGCCCTTCTCTGACTGGCTCATTGGAGGATTTCCTTATTTTTATGGAGTGACTGATACTCCAGTGTGTGCGCTATCCACATTTCCTTTACCTAGCCATTCTTTCCTCAGAAATTCAGGTTATCACCACGCCATGTTTAATCGGAATTCTGCCGCCATGAACAAGAAGGTGCTCACATTGTGTTAAGATCTTTACATTGGTATTTGTGCTTCCATACCAAGAAGTAGTAGTGGTAGATAATAGAGCAGTTCTGTTATTAATTTTTGGAATACTCAACATAAAGTTTTGTCTAATGACTGCAGCACACCGCTGTCCTATCAGGAATATATGAATGTTTGACCTTGTCACACTGTTTCTATGGATATAAACATAGTTATGCARCAGGCAGTTTGATCCTACATCTATTTAACTAAACTATAGCAAGCTCCCCATTATGATCTGTGACGCCCTAGCTACATGGCTTTGGCTGTTATACAATACATACACTAGTTTCCTCCTGGAAAGCAGACCTCCAACTGGAGCATAGTTGGTTATTCCCCCACCCCACAGTCATACCCCTACTGGACAAGTGGTCACATATTGCCCGCCAAGTTGTGATTGAACTTCATAGTGTTCACAGCTGGGTAGGGTCACTGGTGTCCTCTCCTCCCCAGCACTTTGAAATCGTGCCTCTGTCACTATGAAAGCTAGCGAGTAGGGATATGTTCCCATCTCAGCTTCAGCGCGTTGGCTCCTTGGTGCTTAAGTGATATTCACGAATGTACACCTCACTGATGTATAGAATGTCCTAAGAAGCCAGTCGCACTTGGAGAAGTGCTTGGATACCCAGTGCTGTGCTTCCTGTCAAGTCTTTGCTGTGCATGTGTACCTAAGTGTGTTTTCTGTGTGCAATTCTGTTTAAATTAGTAACCTCTCATTTTTTAAGTGTCTGGATTATGAGATATGACTAGGAATAAAAGGAGAGAAGTGCCTCCATTATTAATGCCATTTTAAGTAATTATATAATAAATGCATTAAATATTTCAAGTGTATTAAGCAATTAAATTTTGTAATAAGTTTTCAGAGGCCATACATTCTTATTTAACCATTTAATTTTAAACTATTTAAACTTTACATTTTACTTGTGTGTGAGAGAGAGAGAGAGAAAAGAGAGAGGGAGAGTCAGGCAGGCAGACAGAGACACAGACAGACAGACAGACAGACAGACAGACAGACAGACGGACAGACAGAGTGACAGAGAGACAGTGTGTCCAGGAGAGGGCATCAGATGTCCTCCTTTATTGCTGTCTTGTACTTTGAGGCCAGGTCTCTCTATGAGCTAGGTGCTACCGTTTTCTCAGCTAGACTGGAAGCCAGCAGCCCCTAGCAATCCTCCAGTCTCTTCCCAAGATGGCTGGGCTCACAGGCTCACCTATGCATTCCCTGTCTTTTTATGTGGGTGCTGGGAGCTGAAATCCAGTCCCCACAATTGTTCAACAAATGTTCTGAAAGCGCTGAGCCTTCTTTCTAAAATCTGGTCATTTAATTTAAAGTCTATGCTTTTGCCACATATTTGTGGCAGCTCAGCTAAAAGAACTTAGCAAACTGTAAATGAAGTTAGAGCCAGTTTGGACAAGTTTATTTGTTAACTTTTGCCTCTACAATGTCCCAGATAATCTAATATTCTTGGCACCACTGAGCTAAATACAATGATATTATCTTCACTGTTTAAGATATGACCTTTTATCAATGTTCTATTAAAGGCCCAATAATTGTGGAAGCTGGTAAGATGGTTTTTAAACCTTTCTACACAGATCTACATAACATAATTTCTAGAGACTGTACAATAGCCATTATTCTGATTTATTCTCATATTAAATTGGCTGTCTTCTATTGAACCACCAAAATAATTTTTAAATCAATTTATTTGCATTTTATCCACAGTATGAATTCCACATCCAGTTTTTAAACTGCAATGTTTAGTCAATTGCCTAGATATTTAAAAAATAAGTGGAAAAGGACAGAGAAAAATTCAAGATACCTTTTTCTTTAAGAATGTTCTTTAAAATATGAATATTTGCCTAACTTTGATAGCTTGATGAGATGCAGTCTGTGTAAAGAACACATCATCTGGCAGGCACATTTTAAAATGGGTTGTAGTCCTATCTTAAGCTATTAGTTTTACCTTTTGAAATTTATTTTGAAATATTAGTTGGCAAAGCATGTATTAACTTTAAGAATAACAATGGCTTGCCTCATTAATGTGAATAACACCACGAAGAAATTATAGTAGATAATAGTTCAGAATCACTGGAGATAATATTAGATATTGTTTCATGAATATTTTCAACACAGCACATATTATTTTAAACCACGTGCATAGATAGACAGTTAACAGCCCTTTAATATGGACACTTGGACCCCGTGAGAGGGGATGGCAGATTTCAGACACCAGCTCAGAGACCTAGTCCCACATTCTCTGACCTTCCTGGCTTAGAAGAGCTCAGTACTCATTTATCAGTAGTTTAAAAGGCACTGCGGCCTGCTGTGTATTTATTATCCAGGTATAATAATTTGTGGACTAGAGTTATTTGTCCTCAAGAGGGCAAGCTTTGCAAAACCAGACATGCTGAGTTGTGACAGAAAATGTCCTGTGATGCATAACTAATTTAACTCAGGCATTTCCCAGGGAGCACAAGAGCATGAAGCATCCTCTGGGAATTTCCAGTGAGCATGAAGAGGAGACTTGGGGGTCAATAAGCTCAAGTGGGTTTCAAGAMGTGGTGCATCTGATTTAAATTAATTGGTGGCTTGTATGTTCTATATGACAAAATGCTCCTGTCATATGGTTGTTGTAACTGAACAGAGGCATTGTCAGAATCAGAAAGTCAACTATTTTCTTTATCTATGTTCTCTCGACAAGAGATTAAAACACATTTTACATAATTTATTTTCTTCTAATGTGTATGGGTATTGTGCGTGCATTTTAGTGTGTAGACCACCATGTATGTTTGTGCCTAGTACCCAAAGAGGGCCTCTCAGATCCTCTGGAATTCAAATTACAGATAATTATGAGCTGCCATGTAGACTCTGAGAATGAAATCAAGGTCCTCATTAGCCAGAGCTATTAACCACTGAGCTATCACTCCAGAACCAAAGGATTAAAATACTTTAAAATATCTATCATATCCCAGAGACTGTTAACTCAACATCTATCATATTCCAGAGTTTGATCAATATCTATCATATCCCAGAGACTATGATGTACACAACATAGTCAGTGATATTCCTCTTTCTTGTGAACTAATCTATTAAACTTCATTACAAAGAACCCTTCCACTGCAATGGTTTTTACTTGGGGCCCTGTCAATCCTGAGGTTGGCTTGGGCAGTGCTCTAGGCAATCATGTACTGAGTAAAGCTCTGGAAACAAGGCTGAGTCTGCTCTGTGGTGTCACCATGACAATGTCAGCTTCTCCAATCACTGAACCAGAGCTAGTCAGGCCAGGCCAGCTGGTGAGCCATGAGACATTCTGGCATGGAATTCACACACATCACTGCTAGTCACAAGGATGGCTAATCACAGAACCCAGTCTAGTGTTTGGAACATGGAGACATATAAACTCACTGGGTACCTAGAGAGAAAGGAAACCAGAAAGAATGCCCTATGTTATGGCTGTTTCTGATAAACCACACAGAGAGTAAACAAACATATTTATATTGTGAAAGATGGAATTATTCCAAAACTTACAAGAAAGTCAATATGATGGTCTCAACTCATCAACTCATGTGCAAACACCTAAAATCCCAACAATTTCATAGTGAAAAATAAATCCAGAGGAGTGTTTTCCCTGCTGCGTGCTTGTAGATTTTAAACAGACTTGCAAGTGCTTGTTGTGTTGACAATCCTTTACTATGAGGAACTTTACTATGCATTAAATGATATAGGCTGCATCTCTGCCCTCTAACATGGGACTATCATTAATCGATCCTTTCCCTACTCAGTCATGATATTTGTCAAATGTCTCCTGGAAGACACGGAAGGGAAATCTACTCTAGGTAGAAAAATCACAGGGTAGAAATATCCACTGTAATATTTTCAGCTGCAAACATGGAAGTTAATATGCATGCCCATGGACTTTGTATTATTTTATAAAGAATCGTTTCAACTACTAACATAAGTAGGAAAGATATTGCATTTAATGGATGACGATGCCAATTGGAAATGGTAGGGTGTTACAGTCCTAGCCTGAKCRTGGAGTAAAGAGACAACAGGGCCTGACTAATGTCACTTGGAATCACAGGTGTCCTCCACAAGGGTTTGTCAGTTCCCTTCCATTAGACAGGCACTGATGAAATTAGCAAATACAATAAGAAAAGATCCCATATTTGTTCTCTGGAGACTCAAAGTATAGTGGATATAAAAGAGACACATTAAGACATTTTTATTGGCTCTAATTAAACTGAGTGTTGTGTTGGGAAGGCTCTCGGTGTTTCAGAGAGAGGCACTTCACCACAGCATGCTCAGCAAAGCAACAAAAACCTTAGTACAAAGGAAGGGATCACAGGAAAAATAGAACAAAAGGCATGTCAAATTTTATTTCTGWGTCATTATAAAAAGTGAAAGAAAATATAAAGAATTGCAAGGCAGATCAAGAAGGAAGAGAAGRGTGATACTCTGAACTGAGAGAATTATGGGATGAATTATGAAAGGCAGCCACGCCCTGAACATGCAGACGGTTTGTCTGAAGAGTTAGCATCAGAAACTTCTGCCCACAACAGGATGCTAAGCAGTAGATTCCAATAGCTCTTATCAATGTGAAGGAGAAAAGTATTAAGAGTAAGAAAATCAGCTCAAATCATATGCATTGAAATTAGAATAAAGCAAATGGGCAGTACTTGGATGAGTCTCTGTGTATGTAAGTGT
>BDUI01005956.1:72036-82654 GCA_002335545.1 Apodemus speciosus
TTCAGACACCCCAGAAGAGGGCATCAGATCTCCTTATGGATGGTTGTGAGCCACCATGTGGTTGCTGGGATTTGAACTCAGGACCTTCAGAAGAGCAGTCAGTGCTCTTAACCACTGAGCCATCTCTCCAGCCCAAGTACACAATCTTAAGTGATCTCAGGAAGTATTACTAACTTTGCTGTGAGGTCTGGAAAATCTTAGTCTTTTTGGGATCAAGAAATATTTTCATTAAAATGTACAGTATCTTAAAACCTGCTATATCGTTTTTCTTATCAGGGTTTATTTGAGTAAAGATAAATTTTATTCTAGCTATTTAAAAGATTAAATGTCATCTTACATCTACCACTAAGACTCCTTTTTGGTTTTGGTTTCCAGTTCTGTTCCTCCCACTCCTGTCTGTTCTTTCCGGTCTTTGACATAGATTTGTTTGTGTGAATTTGTCTGTGAAACAAAAAATAGGACAAAATATAAACAACAATAATTTTAGAACCATCACCCAAGATGTGGTATGAAYAGAAAATTGCCAGTGCTTTAGATCACAGCTTCGTGATTCCTCTTGGAAAGCTATGTTAGCAGTATAAAAGACCATGTTAGACTTATAGCCATATAGACCCTGGTCTAAATCTAGAGTTGGTGTTGACCAGAACACAATTGATTTTTGAGCCTCAGACATTCATCTGCAAAAATTAGGTGGTTGTGAGGAAATGTACGTGGTTTGTACAAAATATTCTGTATTGTTTATTTGCTTCATTCAGCTGATTTTATATCTTACTTGTTCTTTTTTCACATGAGTTTTGGCCCTGCAATTTTATTTTATTTTATTTTATTTTATTTTATTTTATTTTATTTTATTTTATTTTATTTTATTTTATTTATTTGTTTTTTTGTTTTGCTTTGTTTTGTTTTTTCTCTCTCTCCAGACAGGGTTTCTCTGTATAGCCCTGGCTGTCCTGGAACTCACTCTGTAAATGAGGCTGGCCTAGAACTCAGAAATCCGCCTGCCTCTGTCTCCCAAGTGCTGGGACTAAAGGCGTGCGCCACCACCGCCTGGCTGCAATTTTATTTTTTGAATCTTCCCATTTTCCTGTTCATGACCCCCATTTCTAGTATTTTGTAAACACTCCTTAACTGCTTATTTATACTTCCGACTTCCAATTTGTGGTAGTACATATCATCTGTCACTTCCTATCTCACCTTCCTTTTAATGCCCCTAACCCCCAGTCTGCCTTCCATACCTTCTGTTCCCTGCCTTCTGCAGGAATTGATGGTGTCAGCTCTTGTCTATTCCATTTCCTGTTTGCTCTTTGTGATGTGCATTTCCCATCCACACTGCTACTATATCTGCTCATTTGTTTTCCTTACTTTCTTTGGTGTTTATGTAGACAGGTTTTTTTTTTTTTTTTTTTTTTTATTCCTAGTTTTTGACTCATTTTAGATTTTTGCTGGCTGACTGCCTCCTCCAGTAAGCCGTCATTTTATTTTTCCATCTATCTGTGTTACTTTTTAATAGATCTCTCCTATACCAGTCTTTTTTTTTTTTTTTAAGATTTATTTCTTTATTATATGTAAGTACACTCACTGTAGCTGTCTTCAGACACTCCAGAAGAGGGCATCAGATCTCATTACCGTTGGTTGTGAGTCACCATGTGGTTGCTGAGATTTGAACTCAGGACCTTYGGAAGAGCAGTCAGTGCTCTTAACCTCTGAGCCATCTCTCCAGGCCCCCTATACCAGTCTTTAACAACCCTTTTATCCATTTTGCATGCCATTGACTCTGACTCTGATCCCTACCTTCTCACCCCACTACTGGATCCTCACAGGACAGGCAGGTATTCCGACATTGGACTGTATCTCATGCCATTGCTTTTGCTTTTGAGATGTGGTCTCACTCATTAACCTGGATGGGCTACTTTGAAGCTGCTCTATATATAGCTCAGGCCATTCTTCACTTGCTTCATATCAAAAATTTTACCCTTTTATTTTTTCCATTATTTTTCCTTTTTCTGTCTATCTTTCTCTTTTGTCCCACCCCCTCTTTTTTTCTGAAGACAGGGTTCTTACTGTGTATCCGTGGCTGGCCTAGAATTCACTATATAGACTAGTCTAGCCTCTAACTCATAAAGATCCACCTGCCAAATGCTAGGATTAAGGAGTGTTAGCACCCCTGGCTTTACTTCCCTTCTCAGTAGAACGAGTTCTAAGTTCGGAAGCTTGGCTTTTGAGATGCACTGTGCTTCTGCCCTCCAGCATTTATGTACAGTTTCATTCTGTGCGTCCTGAGCTTTCTYATCTGTCTTAATCATGTGCACACCATTCCACCTGTGAGATCCCTTTTAGTTTAGAYTTCAGTGCCTACCTCTTAARTCCAGTTTAGGAAAGCAAGTTTGCTTTTTACTTTTTTTGTTAGATCTTCCATGACTGACTCAAATTATAATGCTTTATCTGAGGAATTATGCAGGCCTGTAATGAAACAGTTTGTAATATAGCCCATATGGTGTAATGGACTCTGGTGGGTCCCAGTTTTAAGACTAGTCTGGAGTCTGTAGCTGGGATTAAAATGAGATTGTAAGGGCTTTGGCTATTCAGTGGTAGTGGGTTACTCTGTAAGTGCAAGGAATTTCAGGACTTAAAAGTCATGATTTGTTCATTATATGTCTATGGGCAAGGACGAGTCAAGAGATGTGTTTGTCTTATTGCTGCACTTCTCAGTGGGCATAAAGAAGGCAGCTTGTATTGCCTGCCTTGGAGAAGCAGTAAGATGGTGAGGTGGATGTGTGCAGTTGGTAGTGGATAGAGCAAACTGAAATTCAAGGACCAGGTAAGGCGGTTGAAGCTCACAAGTTACAGTGGTGGTTACATGTCTTACAAAGATTTTTTTTTTTTTTTAACAGTCCTTCATTACAGTTTGAAGCTGCTTGGGCACTAACTAATATAGCATCAGGAACTTCTGCACAGACTCAAGCTGTTGTACAGTCTAGTAAGTCAAATCTTTTTCTTAAAAATGCTTACAATAGTTCTTACACCAAAAAACTGAATTTTACCCTATAATATTTTGAAGCGGGTATAAATTTTTGTGTTACTTTAATGATTTTTTTTATCTTTTCGGTATTATTAAACTGTTATAAAATAATTATAATTTTGGATCAAAATAGAGAATAGACTTTTTATTTTTCTTGGTGTAGAGATAGTATCCTAGTAACAGGACTTGAAATGTCTTGGTTTTAGTACCTTGTAAGTATGCTGAGTAGACTGGGGCTTGGTGGGGAGGGACTTGCTGTGTAACCAGATCTGGTCTTTGAGCTTCCTGTGTAGTTCGAGCCTGACCTTAAACTCAGGCTACTCCTGCTTCATCCTCCTGAGTGCTGCCTTACAGGTGTGCTGTACACCTGGCTCACATACAGTGGCTAATTTTTTTTTAAATTGTGAGATAAGTCCTTACTATGTAGCRTTGGCTGATCCGAAACTTGTTATATAAACCAGGCTGGCCTTAAATTCAGAGATCAGCCTGTCTCTGCCTCCTGAGTGCTGGGATTAAAGGCATGTACCCCACACCTTGCTTATTTCAAGTAAGTTACTATAATTTTGTGGCTGAAGTTACTACGGCTCTTAAAAACTTTTACAACTTGATGCTGTAGTAGTGATCATGTTTTTAATAGAATTAGGAGGTAAAGTTAACTATATAGCACTTTATTTTCATCGTTGACATTTTAAATGAATTTATTAGCGATGGAAATAAAAAATGCCTTGAATATTAGTTTTTTAAAGTTATGCTCAAGTTGACCAAGTGTCCCCAGTTCTACTCCTAGATGAAGTGGGAGAGAAAGTGTGTGTACAAGGTTCACAGAGCATCCAGTCATAGTTTCTCAAGTTCACTATTAGTGGATCAATAAAATGTATGGAACTGAATATTATTTATCAATCTAGAAGAATAAAGCAATGATAGCCATGAAATAGATGAACTTGAAAGTTACAAAAGTGAAGGAAGCCAGATACTAAAAAAAAAATTTCAGGCAGTGTGATTTCATTTCTCTGAAAGGTCCAGACTAGACAAGTCCTCACATAGAAAAGGCAGGCTTTGTAATGATTGCCTGGGTTTGGGGGACCGAGTAACAGAAGAGTAAATGGATGTTGATTGCTAGAGATAGGAGAACTCTTTGTGGAGTGATGAACATGGAAAGCTGGATTGTAACACTGACGGTCATGACTTACAGTGATACATTCTGTTAAAGTATGATCAAGTTAAGTATCTAGTGTAAAGCTAAATAACTGGTAAAGCTAAATAATCTAGAACTAGTACAGAGTAGAAGTTTAAGAAAAAGTTAACTTATGCTGAAGGTGGGTATAAGGTAACAGAGTAACAAAGGTAGAGGCTGGAGAGATGGCTCCACAGTCAAGAGCATTGGCTGCTTTTCCAGGAACGCAGGTTCTATTCCCAGTATACACATGAGCTTACGGCCATCTCTAACTATAGTTTTAGGAAATTCGACAGGCACTTGTGGTGCCCAGACATATACATGTAGGCAAAACACCCGTACATATAAAAATATAAAGATAGAACAAATAGTAAATACGATTGCTTTAAATTGGTAAATCTGATTAATTGGTTCTGGTTAATCTTGTCTTAGGCATTGGAATTACATTCAAAGTAAGTATTATGCTTTAAGAATACATGTTTGGGATAGGAACTTTTTAAAAATCAATTACAGGGAAGATTTTGTGCTCTTTTTTTTTTTTTTTATAAGTTAATGACATAGTAGCCTCCTTTAGATTCTGTTTGATGCTGTATTGCTCAAGTATCACCAAGTTAAATGTACTGATACTACTTATTTTTACGTATCCATACCAAATTTGTGCAGTGAACTGTAATTGGGCAATTGTAGTGCGTATGTGACTCTTGTACATTTTATTAATTTACTTGGGTTGAAATCCGTGGATACATTAGATAACCCAGTTTTTCTTACATACAGATGCAGTACCACTTTTTCTGCGACTCCTCCATTCCCCACATCAGAATGTTTGTGAACAAGCGGTGTGGGCTTTAGGAAACATTATAGGTAAGTTGAATTCAGGTTTGAAAGGCTTTAGTTGACAATCTTAAATTAACTTTTTTCCCACATTGGCATAGCCATTACACACTATGTTTCCTCTGAATTTCATGTGAGTTGACTGTATTCATAAACTTCTAAGTGGCACTTAAGTGTAAAAGGCACAAAAGGATATATCATTTGTGTCAGTAGTGGTTAAATTTGTGTTCCCCAAACCAAAACCGTGGGAAGCAACGCTTGATGTCTGCCTGGTGAGGAAACATAGGGCATCAGTGTCCCAACATGAGCCATTGCACACATTTCAGACTTTCATCCTGACTGTGATTTTTTTTAAATACAATTTTCATTTCTGTAGGTGATGGTCCTCAATGTAGAGATTATGTCATATCACTGGGAGTTGTCAAACCTCTTCTGTCCTTCATCAACCCCTCCATTCCCATCACCTTCCTTCGGAACGTCACATGGGTCATTGTCAATCTCTGCAGGAATAAAGACCCCCCACCGCCTATGGAGACAGTTCAGGAGGTAAATGCAGAATTGTAAGGCGAGACGGTTTGTTTCCCTGTTTATGCTCTAGGTATTCTTTCACAGGGAATATAATGAACATTTTCTAAATTTGTTAAAAGTATGAAGGTTCTTCTGTTTTTAAGTATAACACACCATAAAGTTGAGTGCCGTTCAGTAGTAAAAGGTTGTCTGTCCATTCTAATGCTTATTTTTTAAAGACATTTTGTGAAGAGAAAAATTATAGAAGGGAAGAAGCCAGTTTTGCAATACTGCTTTATGAATTTCTTTTTTTTTTTTCCCCCNGATGTAATTTCTGTTTTTAATCTTTTTGTCAGTAGGAATGCAGATTTCTTGATCCTCGGAGTGATTAAGGACACTGTGTTATTTCACTTTCCAAAATTTCTATTGAAGTAATTTTTGAGGGGTTTCTCTGCCCCACTTTTGCCCATTGTGTTCCCAAGAACATGATACAGAAACAGTATAATTTATTAATAAAGCTGTTGGCACTCTGCTCAGCAGGCTCTGAGCTATGCCAACCTTCCACAGTGTTAAACCACCCGATGCTCTGTTACTTACCAAATAGTGTCTGCTGGGCAGCGTCTGCTGTAGTAGTCTGTCCTCAGACCATGTTCTCGGGGTTCATCCCAGCTAATGGCCACCTCCCTCTCCTTTTGTTCCTTCTCATTGTGGTCCCTATTTGAGTCCCCCTATTCAATCTCAAGTCTCACCTTCCTCTCTTTCCTGTCCAGTCACAGGCTCAAACATACTATTAACAAATGAGAAGTTATTGGGGAACATTCTTTTTTTTAATGTGTGAGTACACTATCGCGGTGTTCAGACACCAGAAGAGGGCATCGGATCCCATTACAGATGGTTGTGGGCCACCATGTGGTTGCTAGGAATTGAACTCAGGACCTTTAGAAAGAGCAGTCAGTGCTCTTAACCCCTGAGCCATCTCACCCCCATCGGGGAGCATTTTTTACATGCACTTTGGTCAGTACAGTGCCTATGTCCTCTCCAGATTACAGTCTGATCTTGGGACACAGAACTCAGTATATGAATATACTGCGCACAAGACCAACCTCAACAAATGTCAGTCACCTGTAGTCAACTACAGTCTTAGACTGTTAAATGAAAAAGTTCAATAAATTACCAAGTTTTAACTAATTTTATAGTATATGGCTATAATTGCTCTATTTTATCAATTATTAATGTTTTAATCTGCCTAATTCATAAATTGAACTATCACAGATATCTRTGTATTACAAAACACTATAGCCATGCTGGGRTGGCGCATGCCTTTAATCTCAGCACTCAGGAGGCAGAGGCAGGTGGATCTCTGAATTTGAGGCCAGCTTAGTCTACAGAGGGAGTTCTAGGACAGCCAGGGCTACACAGAGAAACCCTGTGTTGAACAACCCCCTCCTCCCCAAAAAACCATACATACATACATACATACATACATACATACATACATACAGTCTTAGGCATTCTTGTGGGGTCTTAGAACTTGTCCTAAGTTTGAGGGAACTGTTATAGTGTTTCTATATTAATATTACAAAATGACAAGTTTTTATAAGCCACTATGGCCATACAGTGAATAATTGCCATGACAGAATTGAAGCCAAATCCACAGCCTGTGCCATGATCTTGCAAACACACAATATGGTTTGAGCATATAATAGAGAAATAACCAAAGTGCTGACTGTGGAAGCACATAGAATTTTATTTGGCAAATTAAAAAAAAAATCACCCAGCCAGGGCTACCCAGAAAAAGCCTGTCTCAAATACCACATCAAACCAGTCTAACCAAACATGCAAAATATCACCAAGGAAGTTAGTAACATTTGAAATGAGCATTATAAGAGCCATGAGTAGTGGTGTGCACCTGTAATCCTAGCACTTGGGAGTCAGGGCAGAAGGAACAGGAGTTGAAGGCCAGCTTGAGTTGAAAGCTTGTTTAAAAAAAAAAAAAAAACGCAACAACTGTTGCATTGCAAGTAGAAGGAAAATGTGTCAGAAACAGTCAGGATGATGTCTGTCTTTGGTTTAAAATATGTGGAACATATTTTTTATGCACATATGTCAACACTTTTTAGTTATAAAAGGTCTACGAGGCAGTATTTCTTGTTTTGAATAGTTTTCTTGCTGGTTGAACATCATTTGAGGAACACTAGGAAGTGTATTGAAATCTTGACTACGTGGAGGTTTTAGAGAGTAGGTAGTAACTCAAGAGCTTGGTGTGGAGTTTATCTGCAATCTTGGCTCCTATGTTTAAAAACTATGGGGTTTTACCTAGTAATGAGTGAGGCTTATAGAAGGTTTTTGGATAGATAAGTGACAGATACACTTAATGTGTAACACATGAGAATTGATATTTTTAACAGACTGCTGTTTCTTTTTGTTAGTTTGTTCTCTTTCCTAATTGCTAAGTGCTGGTAGCTAATGCCTGTAATACCAACACTGAGAGGTAAAGGGAGGAGGGGCAGGAATTTACAGCCAGCCTCAGCTGCATAACACCATGTCTAAGAGATAGGAATGGAACAAACCTCTCATACTGTTTTTGAGATATTTTTTCTTGTATATTATATGTTTTATAATGGCAATTAAGGATTGTTTGGTGAACAAATGTTTGTAACTTACATTTTCATCAATTTAATSTAATAAAGTGTCTTTTGCATCAAGTTTTAGCTAAATTCTACTGTACTTAACAGATTTGTAACTTGTATTTTCTTCTTTCTTTGGTATAGGTATGCCTTTACTTTTATTTTTAGTTTTCTATTATTTATTTTAGATATAGCTCATATAAATTGTAGGGCTTGTTTTCATTTAGAAAGCTAATTGAAGACTCTGCTAGGGAAATTTTTGCACAGTGGTAAAGTGCTTGCCCTGTGTTCAACCCCTAATACAAACCAAGGATTTTAAATTTTAACTCTAATCACTTTGTATAATAATTATGTGCTTGCTCTAGTAGTCACCTGTATACTTANCCCCCGAGACAGGGTTTCTCTGTGTAGCCCTGGCTATCCTGGAACTCACTCTGTAGACCAGGCTGGCCTCGAACTCAGAAATCCACCTCCCTCTGCCTCCCAAGTGCTGGGATCAAAGGTGTGCGCCACCACACCCGGCCGCTTTATGGATTTCTTATGCTAAGAAATATGCAAATAATTTGAGTTACTGCATTCAGCTCATTGATTTCTGGCAAAACTGATATTCTTAGAAATGTGGTATATGTTAAATTCTTAAAAATCCTATAAAATCTTAATTTACTTGACTGTGGAGTGAGTAAACTGTGTCTTTGTCCAGGGTTTATACCTTTCGTTACCACACTGATAGTATGAATCCCTAGGAGGCAGTTTACACTTGCTGTAAATTTGTGAAAGGTCTGTTAGGACCTAGGGTCCACAASCCCGTTCGTGCCCTTGTACTGGTTGTAATTTTCTTGACTAAAAGCTCTTTCACTCAAGCAGCTTATTAATACAGATTTAGACGATGATAACTGTGAATTTCTCTGAACACAGTGTGTGCTTGTGGCTGACATCTCCATTCCGCTCCCTGACATTACGTCATAAAGGGTGTTTCTGGAAGTAATTTAATTTCTCTTAATAGTAATCTTAATATTTAGCTCTTTTAATTAGACATTTGAGATAAATATGCTTTTTGGTTTTTCAGACTGAGTTTATTGATTTTTATTCTTCTTAGAAATATTAAAAATGTTTTAATATTTTAAAAATAATAAAAATTTTAAAATGTTCACATTGTGTTTTAAGTAATTACTGCTTTCTGTGTCATAGTGTGTTTTTACAGGGATGTGTCCATCAACTCTAGTGTTACTGTTTATCTTCTTTCCTCAGATTTTGCCAGCTCTGTGTGTGCTCATCTACCACACGGACATAAATGTGAGTAACATAGTGTCAGTATGGGAGTTGACTCTTGATGGACCACAAGGGTTTTGTAAATGAGTGCTAGAGTATATTTTCTCTTTGAGTGTGTGTGTGTGAGTGTGTGTGTGTGTGTGTGTGTGTGTGTGTGTGTGTGTGTGCACATGCACACTTGGATGCATGGAGGCGGGAAAGTGGAGTTGGAGAATGAGAGTAAGTTTAAATCAGATYGATGTAATTTCTGTTTTTAATCTTTTTGTCAGTAGGAATGCAGATTTCTTGATCCTCGGAGTGATTAAGGACACTGTGTTATTTCACTTTCCAAAATTTCTATTGAAGTAATTTTTGAGGGGTTTCTCTGCCCCACTTTTGCCCATTGTGTTCCCAAGAACATGATACAGAAACAGTATAATTTATTAATAAAGCTGTTGGCACTCTGCTCAGCAGGCTCTGAGCTATGCCAACCTTCCACAGTGTTAAACCACCCGATGCTCTGTTACTTACCAAATAGTGTCTGCTGGGCAGCGTCTGCTGTAGTAGTCTGTCCTCAGACCATGTTCTCGGGGTTCATCCCAGCTAATGGCCACCTCCCTCTCCTTTTGTTCCTTCTCATTGTGGTCCCTATTTGAGTCCCCCTATTCAATCTCAAGTCTCACCTTCCTCTCTTTCCTGTCCAGTCACAGGCTCAAACATACTATTAACAAATGAGAAGTTATTGGGGAACATTCTTTTTTTTAATGTGTGAGTACACTATCGCGGTGTTCAGACACCAGAAGAGGGCATCGGATCCCATTACAGATGGTTGTGGGCCACCATGTGGTTGCTAGGAATTGAACTCAGGACCTTTAGAAAGAGCAGTCAGTGCTCTTAACCCCTGAGCCATCTCACCCCCATCGGGGAGCATTTTTTACATGCACTTTGGTCAGTACAGTGCCTATGTCCTCTCCAGATTACAGTCTGATCTTGGGACACAGAACTCAGTATATGAATATACTGCGCACAAGACCAACCTCAACAAATGTCAGTCACCTGTAGTCAACTACAGTCTTAGACTGTTAAATGAAAAAGTTCAATAAATTACCAAGTTTTAACTAATTTTATAGTATATGGCTATAATTGCTCTATTTTATCAATTATTAATGTTTTAATCTGCCTAATTCATAAATTGAACTATCACAGATATCT
>BDUI01005957.1:20530-36271 GCA_002335545.1 Apodemus speciosus
TACAAACACAGGCTCCCCTCCCACTCCTGGTATCCCAAGCCCTCTGGCTTTAATTAATACCGTACAATAGAATTCTGACTCCACCGCCAAACCACCATCAGCTATAGTCATGTCAACTCTCACGAGCCAAACAGAAACACACACTTTCTCCCTTTGTCCGGGCGCTTGCATCTATTATTTAATTTCCAGAGAATCCCCGTTTTGCTTGTCTGTGCTCCCCCCCTCGCCTGCTTATTTATTTACTAGTCATATTTTTCCCCACAGAAAGCCAAAGTGCAGAAGCTCTGTAAATGGAACCCTGAGGACTCTAATGGTAGCCGCCTCAGTCCCTGACAGCTAAGCCCCCTCTCCCAGCTGCGGCACGCGGCCTGACAGAGAGGCTCTACGTCTTCCCTGAGMGCAGCAGGTGAGAAAGGCCACATCCGCAGCCGTCTTCACACATATACCAGGAAGTATCACTCCAGCGTCTGGGCCAAGTTTTAATGCTGCYCTTCTTTATCTGTGCAGAAGTGAACGTATCACACAGCACCCTGCTTGCCATTTGCCTCTGCTTAAGGGTTGAGGCAAGTATACGCATATGTAATTATTCAAGGGCCCCGTAGGTACCTACTGGTGTATGTGTGGTGTGTGTGTGTGTGTGTGTGTGTGTGTGTGTGGTGTGTCTGTRTGATGATGTGTGTGTGGCGTGTGTGTAGTGTGTGTGTGAGGTATGTGTGTAGTGTGTGTGGTGTGGTGTAGTGTGTATGTGTGTGTGTGTGACGTGAGTATATGTGATGATGTTTGTGTGTGGTGTGTGTGGGGTATATGTGTGTGGTGTGTGTGCATGGTGTGTGTGTATGTGTGGTATGTGATGTGTATATGTATGTGTATGTGTGAGGTGTGTGTGTATGGTGTGTGGTGTGTATATGTGTGTATGTGTGTGGTGTGTGTGTATGGTGTGTGTATATGTATGTGTATGTGTGGTGTGTGTGTGTGTGTGTGTGTGGTGTGTGTGGTGTGTGTGTGAGGGGGTTATATGTGTGTGTGTATGCATGTGGGATGTGTGTGTGTGGTGTGTGTGTATGGTGTGTGTGTGGTGTGTATATGTGTGTGTATGTGTGGTGTGTGTGTGTGGTGTGTGTGAGGGGGTTATATGTGTGTGTATGTGTGTGGGATGTGTGTGTGTGTGTGGTGTGTGTGTATGGTGTATGTGTGTGTGGTGTGTATGATGTGTATATGTGTTTATGTGTGTGATGTGTGTGTGTTGTGTATATGTGTGTGTATGTATGGTGTGTGTGTATGGTGTATATGTGTGTGGTGTGTATGATGTGTATATGTGTGTGTATGTGTATGTGTGTGATGTGTGTGTGTGGTGTGTATATGTGTGTGTATGTGTGGTGTGTGTGTGTGGTGTGTGTGTGAGGGGGTTATATGTATGTGTGTATGTGTGGTGTGTGTGTGTGTGGTGTGTGTGTGAGGGGGTTATATGTGTGTGTGTATGTGTGTGTGTGTGTGTGAGGGGTGAGGAAGGAGGGGAGAGAACATTCCTGTGATGCTACAACTCATGTACACATTCACACCACCTCCATCCTCATTACCTTTGCCCATGGCACAGACCTGAGTCCTATCAGTGGGATATCCACAACTCACACACTGTGAGAATCGCACCGCCCCAAATACGAAACAATGAGGTTATTGTGTTGTTCATACCATGAAAACTATGGCATGCTATTCCTTGCTGGGCATTGTGGCACATGTCTTTAATTCTAGCAGTTAGGGGGCAGAGGCAGGAGGATCTCTGTGAGTTCAAGGCCTGTCTGGTCAACATACTGAGTTCCAGGACAGTCAGAGCTATGCAGAGAGACCCWGTCTCAAACCAAAAACAAACAAACAACAACAAAACCCCATGTTATTCCTTAAAATCTTGCCAGCATTTTCAGACCTTTGGCAGGAGGGTTGGCCTTACCTAAATGTTAAATACAAATCGCACACACTATGATAAGTTATAGAAAGAAATTGTATATTTCTCAAGTAGAAATAAAACTACCACTGAAAACCTTTAACCCTGAGTTCCCCGGCTCTCTGGTGAGTGGAGTTGTTGTTAATGCAGCATTAATGGGTTTTGCGTTGAATTGCCTTCTGGGGTTTGCTTTGCCTTTCAGAGAGGCTAGTGTTGGACGGCATGTTCAAACACGGCGTGTATTCTTATGAGCGATGTGAGATTCAAATAAACACAACGAGCATGTTCGTTTTGATGACCTCCTCATCACACATTCAAATAAACACAAATGTTCTCAAATGTAGAAAGGCAGCTGTGTTTATGTCAACGTGCGAGGCAGCGGATATATACATCCAGATTCACTCGTCTATCTGGAGCACGCACCTCCTCGCGTCGTTAAAAATTTAGTGGAAAACCATGCACGGGGCATATGTAATGTGCAATTTCAACCATACACACATCTCTAGACAAATTTTCTTCAAGCATGTTACTGACATTCATTCTAATTGAGGTTGAAGCCTACAGAAACTTTGAAGTTTTTGAAAACAAAACAATGCAAAATCTAAGTTTCTACCAGAGGGCACAGCACATCCNCTTGGCTTTCTTCACATCTAAGTACGGTTTCCCACTCTCTGGAAAATGCTCGGCCTCGGTTTTGCTGGCAGACAGCGGTAAATAGGGTAAAAGATAAGATATGGGGAGGGAGAGGTGATCAAGTGTCTTCTGCGGAAGCGTGAGGGCCCAAGCATGGGTCCCCAGCACACACGCAYGGAACCAGGTTTGGTAGTGTGCACCTGTCATTCTAGAGCTGGGCACATAGAGGGGAGGATGGATCCCCGGGCTTCCTGGCCAGCCGGTTTAGGTCATCAGTGAGCTCTGGGTTCGGCAAATGAGGCAAAGAGCAATTGAGAAGGACACGTGAGGTTGACCTCTGGCCTCCAGGAGCATGCCTGTGGGTCTCCACAATGTGTTCATAGCATGAATGCATGCATGCATATGAGGACATACGGGCACATACACRGAGATAGACACAGACACACACAGATACATACCAGATATATACAGACTCATACAGACACACACAGACATACACACAGACACACACACAGACACAGACACAGACACACACACACACACACACACACATACACACACACACCCCATATAAGGTTGAATGAGATTGGTCCATGGTCAGAGACTATTCTGAACTCTAAATGTTTTACTTGATGCGATTGATTCTCCAATATGCTCTGAGGTGGATACTATCCTCCTCTTTTAAGCATGAGGTGACGTCGACTTTCTCTAGGACGCAGCAGACCTGGTTGGTGGTGGATCCACGTGGACCTGCAGGTTCCAGAACTTCTCTGCATGTAAAAGAATCTGCAAATCCAAATATTTATAGGTAATCTCCATGTTTTTTAAGTGTTAGCCAAAGTTTCAAAATTCCAAGATGTCGCCAGCTAAATAAAACCCATCTGGTGGCTGGATTCAGCCCCAAGCCTGTCCATTCACTCTCTGGTTGAAACAAGGGACACTTTTTTGTCCTGTGTGTTACAAAGCCTGCTGAGTAAGGGAACCACAGCCAGAGGATTGTGTTGATCTCTGCGCTCTGCCTGGGTCTGATTACATGGCATTGTACAAGTCCGACTCATTCTTCGGATGTTTGTCTCCTCACCTGTAAAGCAGCGATAATTCCTGCTTTGAGTGGGACAGGATGAGAGCGTGAAGTCCTCACAGCTCTTGGACAATATTTATACAAAAACCTTTATAAACCCAAGTGTAATCTAACTGGAAACTCCTGCTATGGTCTTCTCGCGTCTGACTGTGTGCAGAGGGACACATGTATACTGCGTAGGTGACACTACTTGTCAATGTGGAAAGTTCACTAGCAGTTCCCCCAGACCCATTTTATAAAAAGGACCATTTGCTGCCACTCGAGGGAGTTAACAAAATCACCCACAGATGCAAACCTGTCAAGAGGTGGAACCTGAACTCCATCCACAGTTGGCTTCTAGTAGCCATTTCAGTCTTAGTGGGAATCTGATTCTAAGACTTGCCTAAGTGTCAGCTTCGGATCCTGCTCTTTTCATAAAGCTTGAGATCTTATTGATCTCAACCTATTGATGGGGAAAGGAGGATCCACACACAACACGGGGACATAGGCAGAGACAGCTGGACTGGCCTCTCAGCGGATGGACAGACAGACGGGACTCCCCGCCAGGCGCGGGCATGCTAGAGAAGAGAAAGGGAGTTTCAACACTCTCCTCCCCTCCTCTCCAGAGCAGACCACAGAGAACAAGCCCAGCTCTGTCAGGAGAGGCTTGCCCAGTTCAGACGGTGCTTGGGAAGTCCAGTTGGGCTGTTTGCCATTGTATAGCTTCTTGCAACCAGATAGAAGCTTTATCTTCAGTCCTAGGGTAATGTCTGGGCCTCTTCCAGCCTTGTTCAGGCAAGGAAGAGGGTTCTGCCTCACGGTTCCTAAAGCCTATCTCACAGGGAGAGAAAGCATGATCTAACCCTACCATGGCCTCGACAATCTTCCGAGCAGTGTATCTTTCTGGTCACTGCTAAACGCGAGGATCTTTATGATTAGAAAGAGTTCCACTTATCACGGAAGCCCAGAGGCCCATGGGAACCTGCAAGAAAACRTTGGGCTCTTTGTGAACCGGCATAAACTGTGGGGAATCTCCCTCGGGGTGGGAACTTTATAAAAAAAATGCTCTTTTTTTATGCAATCCAGTGACATTTGGGGTAGGGATGTCTTCTGCGCAGTTCATCTCTGCTAAAGTTCTGTTCCTTCTTGGCTTACAGTCCTGCACAGAGAAGAAACTAAAGGTGGTAAGTGTAATGAATACCCAGCCCCACGGAATTACAGGATGGACCGTTTCCCCAGCAGATTCAACAGTGGTCACGATAAGAATAATCAATACAAATTAGGGGACAGGCTTCTGTTTTAATGCACTTAGTAACCAGATCTCTCATCCTCAAATAAGTCCAAAGGAGGACCATGCACTCCTAAGCGACTGGGCACTGTTGTATCAGTGTGTGTGTGTGTGTGTGTGTGTGTGTGTGTGTGTGTGTGTGTGTTCCCTTTCCTCTGAGGGATTCTCTAACTCCCTCCATTCTCCGCCTCTCTCATGTTACAGAAAGGAGGTAATTTTTCCTGGCCATTTACTAAAGCTCATTAAAGACTGACGAGAACAAACAATGGTACTCCTCAGAGACGGCCATTCAAAGTCACTCTACAATTCTGTGTTCTAATACTTGAGACAAATTAATTATTCCTTAGTGAAAAGTATATAATTCCTATTCTTCATTTTTGGGGGGTGGGGTGGGGAATAATAATGGGGGGGTTCTATCTGAGTGAAAAGCTGCCGGTGCTGAAGGGAAATAAGGAAAAAAATGTGCATTCTGAGAGGAGTAAAAGCAATTATTTTGATAATAATTCTAAGAATATTAATGTCTTTTAAAAGTAGATTGCCTTCAAATAAACRTGGAGATTGAAGCGATGGGAGGCTGGTTTATTTATTAATCACTCCAAATGTGCGTCCTCCTAAATGAACAACTGTACGAGCAACTCAGCCCCACATATTCAATTTAGTTAAACAGCAACTGGCAAATGTCTCAAAACTTTTGTAACCGGAGACTAATTTGTTTAACACATTTAAAATGTTATATTGATGTAAAGCCCCACATATTAAACTTCAAAGGGAAAAGCTCCTGAGAGTTCCTTGTTTTAAGAACGCCACACTGGAAACGAGACGGAGCGGAGGCTTGCTCTTCCTTCTTCGGCTTTGTTTTGTTTTTAAACACAAAGCGGTCTCTGGGTCCTGGCCTCATCCTCTGCACTGTTTGGTCATCTGCAGAGCAGCAAGTGTCTTGCTGTGGGGACCGCAAGGCGGTGGTTTAGAAAGGTCTAGAGTGTCCCTTTCATCTCCATTAATTAATCCTGGCTCCGTTGGCCCAGAGTCCGTTGCTGTTGGCTGTTGACATCACCTTTTCCTTACACTTTAAGGAGTCCCAAGAGAGATCGGCTGCAGAACAAAACTGGACAAGGAGTACATTTGGTAACCATTTTATTTCTCAATTACCAACCCAAACGTATGGAAAAGATTTGCGCGCTATCCGATTTACACAACAATTACGCTTCAAAAGTTTGGGAATAAATAACTTTTCTCTTGGACTCATTAGTTCCTCCACCAATCGTAATTGGTGTCAACCGACGAGCTTGCTCCGTGGCTCGCCCTTAATTACTGATAAAAGCGAAATTGCAACTCTAGCCAATCAGGAACTAGTTTATTCATGAGAGTATAGTATTCTTTTAAAAGCTCTGTTTGTCCTAATAAGTGGCTTTGAGTTTGTCTSAGCTCTTCCATAAGCCCCTTAACATAAGCAAAGGACTTGTAATAATGACATGCAGCGACAGAATATCATTACAGCCTCCACCCGGGGATGAAACAGAGGGAGAACGGTCTGTAAATTACAAATGTATACAACCCAAGCTGACCAGGCCCTGAAATCCCATCCATTTGGTGGGAAGCAGATATTAGTGGCTATGAGTCCAATATGGAGAATTTGTTTCATCTCTCAATGTCGAGTTGTTCTTTTTTTTTTTTTTTAAAAGCTTTTTTTTTAAAGCATCCCTAGCCTTCTGACACAGGCAGGGAGAACAAGGGAAGCCCAATTGAGGCATGAGGCATGTTAAATCCTAATGGCATAAACAAAGGTTGGCCGAGGTCGAAATCCCACATTAAAAATAATAGGCGTTCTGGAAACAAGAGTGCTAAGAGATAGCACGTGGTGGGACCGTGCCTCAGGGAGGCCTTGCAACAGGAAGGGCCTAATGGCAGACCGTCCATTCCACAGACAGCCTCTTCTCAGAGGYGGTGATGTCAGAAAACCCACAATACCTCCTCGGGATCATGGGAAATCCTGGGGCTCAGTTCTCACTTTATAATAATTAAGGTGTCTTTGACTGTGGCTAGAACAGCAGACAAGCATTGATCTCCTCACACRGCAAGAAATTAGAGACCGGAAGTTTATGTTTAGATTAATTCAGGCCACKCCAACACCATYGAAGTGACGGGTTCTTACTGTCTCTCTAACCCCTCTGCCTCTCCTTGTGGTCGCCAGATGGGGCAGGCAGGAGGTCTAGCTATCTTTCCTCACATTACATCTAAAGGCAAAAAGAGAAGGTGGCTATTCCCCGCACCCCCCATCACTTCGTTTGTTTTGATAAAAAGCAGGGGTATCTTCCATGGAGAGCAGCCTCTGACCTCTTCCTGCAGCTCATTGGTCAGAAAGGGGTCACACGCTTACCCGTAAAGCTGGTGAAGGCTGTTCAGGGGCAGGCCCGTCGTGAATTTCCTCTAGGGGCTGTGACGTTTCTAGGTGTCTATAAAGCCTTGGCACGTTGACACCTGACCAAACCAACACTTTACAAGAGTGGAAGGTGGTTACAGCCTGTCACATAATTAATCCAACGTAACCATCCTCAATGGCTTTAAGGGTCAGAACGGAAAGGCCAAGCCGTGAGCTAAGCACGGGCTTCAGTCTGTTGCTGCTTCTCGTACAGGTGTTCTGGCAAGTCATCCTTCAGGGAAAGGGATCGTGTATCCCGAATTAGAAGGGAGAGRCAGCCATTGATGAGGCAGGGGACAATCAGGGCACAAGTGTAGGCTCTGACATCATCCTGCTGTGAGATCCCTGGTCAGTCCCCAGACTCTTCTCTTACCTGTCAGGAGATCCCTAGTTTCTCTTGTCACTTTGGAATTTGACCCCTGTCATCTATACATCACCTTTGTGTCTTTAGGGTCTAACCCATGCAGATGGCAAGCCCCCCTTCCAGATATGGCTTATCCTTTGATTCTTTCTTCTCAGAGTGGACTTGACAGACAAGACCACCTTGCGTGATTTGCAGTAGCCCCCTCTCTTCCTTGAGTTATCGTTTATTGCAGACCTACTCAGTGCCACACACTGTGGGAAATGCTTTATCCACACCCGGTGGCCCTCTACTGTTAACTTTTTATTGACCTTGCTCAACCTCTTTTGATGTCTTCTGGCTTTCTTACGGGAAACACTATGGTATTCTGGGGTAGAGGTATTACACATTTAGTTGGCTAGCTTGTGAGGTTGAGGCCAGGCCTAGCCCCATGGGATCACCATCTCTGTGACCAAGCAGAACTTGACCTTCCCATGACCACCCACTCATTTCATAAGCACAGTTTCCATGTACAGCAGCAACAGCAGCTTCAGAGGAGGTGACGGAGGCCAATCCCCACAACTTGTCTTGGTCTGGAGACAAACGATAATGGAACTGTCAACATTAAGGAACTTTAATGAAGGAAAGAGAAAGGTCTTGTCTTGCTTTAACCATAGGATGAAGAACCTGACGCAGAAACCCAGAGCTTGAAGGACCATGTGGAGAATTCTTTTGGACTTTTTTTTTCTCTATAACATCATTATCCCTTAAAATTTTGTTCTGTAGTAACAGTTGATCTTTTATGCATGCGATCAAACAGTTTTTACTCTTCCCAGGTTGACAAGCAGGTGGCTCTAGTGAGAGGAAAAATATCCAAGCCGTTGGTNCAGCCATTGATGAGGCAGGGGACAATCAGGGCACAAGTGTAGGCTCTGACATCATCCTGCTGTGAGATCCCTGGTCAGTCCCCAGACTCTTCTCTTACCTGTCAGGAGATCCCTAGTTTCTCTTGTCACTTTGGAATTTGACCCCTGTCATCTATACATCACCTTTGTGTCTTTAGGGTCTAACCCATGCAGATGGCAAGCCCCCCTTCCAGATATGGCTTATCCTTTGATTCTTTCTTCTCAGAGTGGACTTGACAGACAAGACCACCTTGCGTGATTTGCAGTAGCCCCCTCTCTTCCTTGAGTTATCGTTTATTGCAGACCTACTCAGTGCCACACACTGTGGGAAATGCTTTATCCACACCCGGTGGCCCTCTACTGTTAACTTTTTATTGACCTTGCTCAACCTCTTTTGATGTCTTCTGGCTTTCTTACGGGAAACACTATGGTATTCTGGGGTAGAGGTATTACACATTTAGTTGGCTAGCTTGTGAGGTTGAGGCCAGGCCTAGCCCCATGGGATCACCATCTCTGTGACCAAGCAGAACTTGACCTTCCCATGACCACCCACTCATTTCATAAGCACAGTTTCCATGTACAGCAGCAACAGCAGCTTCAGAGGAGGTGACGGAGGCCAATCCCCACAACTTGTCTTGGTCTGGAGACAAACGATAATGGAACTGTCAACATTAAGGAACTTTAATGAAGGAAAGAGAAAGGTCTTGTCTTGCTTTAACCATAGGATGAAGAACCTGACGCAGAAACCCAGAGCTTGAAGGACCATGTGGAGAATTCTTTTGGACTTTTTTTTTCTCTATAACATCATTATCCCTTAAAATTTTGTTCTGTAGTAACAGTTGATCTTTTATGCATGCGATCAAACAGTTTTTACTCTTCCCAGGTTGACAAGCAGGTGGCTCTAGTGAGAGGAAAAATATCCAAGCCGTTGGTKCCTCTCCTCACTTGGCAGCCTTTTTATTTGGCTTTAGAAGTCTTTGGTGTGTGGAACTTCTTGAAGATGGGAGTGATTATTTCATAATTAATAGCATACAAATGCCAGGCGTTTGGTTCATCATAAGATCGACTGAAGCAGCAAAGGCAGAAACAACTCCTCCGACTACACGTGCCCCAAGCAAGGCCAGCTTGAGCTGTGATGAGGTTTGGAATTTTTATGTGACAGTAAAAAGGATCTTGGCGGATATTGTTTATTACGATATCCGCCAAGCCAGCGACCAGCCAGTTCCCTGATCCAGCATCTCCACTCACTCATTCTTGAGTTTCTCTCTCTTTCTCTCTTTTTTCCCAAGGAAGAGAGGTCTATTCATCCCAGAAGAAACACGTCTCTTACTCAGTCCAGAGGTTCAGTTGTGATTCGCTTAGGGGCAGGCACACAACCTAGCTTGTTTCACTAATGAAACCGAAGGGCTAGAGTCTGATGGCCACTTCCTTCTCGCGATTCGTTTCCAATCATTCTAACTGCTTTGAAGCATTTGTAGATGTTACTATATCTCCTCAGTCTTTTCCTCCTGTGGTCTCCATTGACCTCCAGTCTTATTGCTTACCCTTTGGACACGAGACTGGCTGTTTCTCCCGTCCGTAACCTCTGAGGCTGGGGTAACCCAAGGCTCAGGCGTTGACCCTTTTACCCCAACTCACTCTGTTTAGTCTCATTCAGGACTGTGGTATTTTCAAATTTATTGCTATGGCTGAGACCTCTCCCATGAGCCCAGMGTCTAGATTTTCATATCTAACTGACTTTGAAGAAGCAGATATAAAGGGGATCTCAACCTTATGTTTAGGTTTGAATAGAATCTTTACTTATTCCTATAATCTATCCTTCTTTAACTTCCTGTTTCAAGAAAGAACAACCATCCTTTGCTTGCTCCTCCCTAGAATCTAGAGATCAGCCCTGATGTGTTGCTTTCCTCTAATCCTTCATGATCAATGCCCAGCCTTGAGCACTGCCTTCAAGGTCGTCTGCAGCCTGACATCTCTCACCACTCCCTGGTTTGACCTGGTCCATGGGCCTTTTCTCAGGCAGAACACTGCAGTGATCTCTCTCTTCTTTCTCACTCCAGCTCTTTCCTCTAAAACGCTAGAGCCAGTCAGCGTTGTTTTAACTCTATTAAAAAAAAACTGACAGAGATTTAAACAAGCTAAGTTGATTTCTCACTCACATTCGCTCAAAAATACCTTCTCCGGTGTTGATCTGCCAACGCGTGTTGTCACTGAGAACCTACATTTGCCAGTCTGTTCCATCATCCAGTACTTCATCCAACAGTATGACCTCCATCTTCAAGGTTATCTTCCGATGACCCATTAGTCACCAGGTCCACATTTCACATCCGCAGAAGGCCCAGCTGGAGAGGCACAACAGCTGTGACGATAGGAGGGTGTTTCCTCTGCATTTCTCTTAGATTTTATTTCCTCCAATAAAGTTTAATCAGTGTCTATAGGATGCCGAGGGGCAGGGAAGTTTAGAAAATGCAGTCTTTAGTTCTAAGTGACCATATACACAGCTTAAGCTGAGGTTCTATTTCTAAGGAGGGACAGGTCTAAGGGTAGGCTGGGGTTCTGCCTTTACCTTTTTTTTTTTTAAATTATTCAATTTTTCCCCAAAGGAGAGTTAATCTTTTAAAAAACTAAGTCAGATTACAATGTCTTCCAATAGCTTTTAAAAAGATCTTTCTGTGTACGTGGTTTCTTTTCATGTGAGTGTAGGCGTGTACATGCCAGGACATACATGCCAAGGTCAGAGAATAGCCTCAGATATCAGCCCTCAGCTTCAGTGGTTCTTGTTGACGCTGCAGAGTCCAGGCTAGATGGCCCGGGAGCTTCTGGGATTCTCTTGTCTCTGCCTCCCATCTTGACATAAGAGCACTGGAATTATAACGGCCCATTCCTGACTTTTATGTCATTTCTGGKGTTTCCCAGTCAGGTGCTCCTGTTTTCATGGTAAGCACAGTTACTTATGCCCTCTGCCCACCCAACAGCATCTCCTTGTGTTCAGATTCTAAGATAAGCGGTCCTATCTGTCTCCAACATCTGCCGTAACCCTTGGTCTGTCTCACTCTGTCCTAGCCCTCTTGGTTCCCACCAGGACTTTCTATTTGCTATATCTGAAACACCTGATTTTCAAATCTTGACATACTTCAAGGGCTGACTTCAGTCAGGCCTTGTGTCTTGATTTCACTCTTTGACATAATGACTTTAGACCTACTGTGAAACTCCCAGAGAACCCAGGAGAATCTTACTTTGGGATTATTTTTCTATAAAACATCAAACACACACAAAATGTACAATTTCAGTACATTGCAAAAGACATTTGATTTGAATTTTAAAAAAGATTTATTTTGTTTTACATGTGTGTTGTATGAGCATCTGCATGTATGTGTAGATGACCATAAAGGCCCACAGGGTGTCTTAGATCTTCCCTGCAGTTGGAGTTATGGGCAGTTGTGACCAACATGGGTGCTAGGAATCAAATTTGGGTCCTCTGGAAGAGCAGCAAGTGATTCACAAGAACTGAATTCTTGAAGTTTTCAAGTCATTAATTTACTTTCTATAGATAATTATTTGTGCATGTATTCATTTTCAAGCTTTGTAGTTTTGTATTTTCAAACTCAAAAACTTAACATGCATTGAACTTATTTTTTTTCATAAAATATAGAGGATAGAATTTCTCTGGGATGTCTATAAATTTTGCTTCAGTCAAGAGACTGAAAAATTTCTGGCTAAAGGAACTCCCTTATTTGTAAATGTTCCTTAAAGAGTATTAGCATGAGTTCTACAACTCATGTTACTATGACAGTCGAAAGTCTTTTAGATCTGGGATTCTTCATCTTGGCACAATAAACGTTGTGGAAATAATAATAATTATCTTTATATCTATTTACTTTTTATTTTATATGTATGTTTGCCTGCATGTATGTAAATATGCTATGTGTGTGCCCAGTGCCTGCAAAGACCACAGGAGGGTGTAGATCCCTTGGTCCTGGAGTTAGATGGTTGTGAGCCTCCATGTGGATCCTGGGAGTCTAATCCAGATCCTCTGCAAGAGCAGCAAGTGATCTTAACTTTGGAGCCATCCCCCCAGCCCACCTTCCCCTGCCTTGAGGGGTGTTTTTGCAGCATCTTTGGCCTTTACTTATTAATGCCAGTGGTGATCTCCCATTCCCTGAGTCAGAATGGCCAAGTATGTCTCCAGGCATTGCCAAATTCCTAACAGATAGCAAAAAATCTCCAGTTAAGAGCCACAGGGTTTGAAGTCACAGATTCAGAAAATGACTTGACAGAGATCACCCACCCACTGATTGGTAGACCATGGAAGAGTTTTCTCAASCTGTGGAGCTTTTCACAGTTTCTACTGGACATCGGAACGTAACGTCCCAAATTTGCTAGACAAGTACTCCACCACTGAGCTGTCCCCACCTCTCTCTGTTTTGCTTTGAAGCAGGGTTTGGGTTTGTCAAGGCTGGCTCTGAACTTGTGCTCTACCCAAGACATGAGTAGAATTTGAGCTCCTCCTGCCCGAGGGAGGCTCCGTTGTAACTGGGATTACACAGGTTTGCCCTAACCAGACTTAGAGGCATGATTCCAAGTTCTAAACCTCAGCTTTGACACTGGTCTTTAGCAAACGCTTCAATTTTGGATTGGAGTTTCCTCAGTTTAAGAATGGAGGTAGTGATAGATCGTGTAGGATGCTGGGATAAAGAGTCACTCTACAGAGGAAGCCTGGCCTGGTATCTGGCACACATAGAAAGGTTCAGTACTGGCTATGTTTTTGTTTGATTGGTTGGTTGGTTTGGTTTTTGTTGTTGTTGTTGTTGTTTCCAAATTAAAATGGATTTGTGTGAAAAAGCAATCTTCTCGCCATTGAGAAGGGGAATCTTATGTGCATGTGGAAGGGATAGGGTGCAAATGACCTGTCTTAGGAGTAGAAGGGAATTTATACCTGTTATGAAGCCGACAACACAAAAGAACTATCAAAGGCAAATGAGCTCATTGAAAGCCTGTAATTTACACTATGCTGTACCTGCTGCAGATATTCAAAGTCTATCCACAGCCAGAAGAGTTCTCATTTCTGTTGTCCCYGTGGTCCAATGGATGTGCCCCAATRATCCTTTGGATGATTACTGCCAGATCTCTCTGCTTGCCAATCTGGTTYGTGATCTTCCACAGGACAACCAGAGTGAGGCTTTTGAAACAGTGGAATCTTATCTCTTTGTTCAAAACCCTCCAATAGCATCCAGGTAAAGTTCCACATTTCGATGTAACTATGTCTAACCTTTAGCCTTATCTTTTATACTCTGGGCCTTCTGGCCTCCTTCCAGTGTCAAACTGGAGTTAAGTATGCTCCTCAGGGTTTCTTCATTGCTGATGTTCTCCCTTGGAATTGTAGCTTCTGTATTTCCTACAGGTCTCTGTACTTCTGGTTAGCATCAAGGCCTCTGCTATCTCATCTATGCATGGATTTACACTATCACATGGTCAACCATCTAAAGCAGAATAATTTATGTGCTACTTTGTTGCTGTATCCAGAACTTTGAATGCTGCGGCTGACATATAGCAGGCGCTAGATAAATCTTTTGAATGGACAGGATGGGAAAAAAATAGTTAAAAACTCCATTGAGACAAATATGTATACAAAGAAAGCCATGATTCTGCTTATATAAGTGTACGATGCAGGCCTTTCCTTGCCTGTATCTGCCTGGCATGCTTTCCCACTGTTTTGAACACTTGCTTATAACAGCTCTGACATGACAACACCCTTGGGTTCAAGAAAACTTACAATCCTAACAGAAGAGAAGCGTGACACCATGATAGGGCTGGGGACGAGAAGTTTATGATCAAGAGGCTCAAAGAGGAGGGTAGCCATTCCATTCTGGCTGCCCCGCCCAGGTCAGGTGTGGGGAGCAGATCCAGCTGAATTGWTAGGTCTGTAACTTGCTTACATGAACCCCCCCCCCCAACCCTATGCTGTGGCAGGCCATTTCCTCAGCCTCCTCCTGAGGTCTCCGAGGACCCAACAGTCTTCTTTTTGATGACACATTTTGGATATGTTTGATAGGCTTTCTGTTGGCCAGGAGTCTAGTGGTCATGCACCGGGGATGACAGTTGTCACTTTTTCTTTTTTAACGGTTTAAGCTTTAATTCCTTCTAGGGTATGATCACCTCTTGCTCACTTACAGTCTCAGCAGGAGAATGCCTTCAGCGTTTGCTCTCACTAAGAGACCCTAAGAGCCCGGTTCCTTCCTCATCTGTAGAAAGTAGAGCCCTGAGCTGACAATACTCAAGGGGAAGCTTCCTCAGGGCCTCTGTGAATAGAAAGGGTGACCCAAGGGCACTATCATTCAAGCCAACTATTCCTGCTGAGAGACAACTGAGATTCTTACTGTTTAACTTTCCAACTCCTGCTTCGTGCTGTTTTCCTGACTGATCCTTAGGCCTTTTCTTAATTCCAAGAATTCCTACCCTTCTACATACCTCTTTGTCCCTGAGTTACTTATTGGTGTTATCTGTTATAGCCCCCAATCCTAACTGATACACATCATAATCACAGTTAGGAAACTCGGGCTTTTTGCTTCAGGCTCTGCTAAGGAAGGTGACTGGGTGGACATAAGGGAAAAATAGAAGGGAAGGGTGGAACAAGAYACCTTCTTAGACTCATCCAGAAGAATTTGCCTTCRTTTTCTGATAACWTGACCTAAAACAATCCCTCTGCAGGCTTTCTGTAGGTCAGAAGTCTGAGGATGGCATGCACACCTGGGTTCTCTGCTGGATTCTCACCATGCTGAAGTCCTGGTGTCACTTGAGTCAGCCATCTCATCTATGGCTCAAGGCCTCTGGTTGTTGTCAGATTGTCCCTAGAGCTGAAGGACTGAGGTTCCCATTTCCTGGTGGAGGAATTCCCTCAGCCCCTGAAGGCTTTTCTCAGGGACCTTCCCAAGGGTCCTTCCCAAACAGACCTTCATGATGGCTATTTTGTTCTCATGCCAGAACATCGTCTTCTGCAGCCCTGAATATCTCTGATGTCCAGGCCCTCATTCCAAGGGTCTTTCAGCCATTGTGACCCACTACCAAGAATAGTTTTTTTGGGCACCCATAACAGAGAGTTGAAATCTGGAGGAGCTGCTAGGAATTCCGATTTCCACCACATTTCTGTTATTAGACCT
>BDUI01005957.1:39026-50395 GCA_002335545.1 Apodemus speciosus
CGTTAAATTGAAATTATTATTTATATTGCTTGCCTTATTCCATAGTATATATTAAGAGTTGGAAACTGTTATTTTTCTAGGAGGCAATTGTTGTAGTAAATCAGACAATAATGAAATCACAATGATGAAAACTCAGTAAAGGAATAAAGGAAACATTTGTCTAGTAGAGTTTACGCTAGAAAATAATTGAATTTGAAGAATGTAGCAAAAATGAGACAGGAGGAAAACAAACAGGAAAGTGAAATAGAATTGTGGTCATGGGCGAGTATTATCTAATATTCTGACAAACTTTAAAGTGACAGTAATCACACTGAGCAGTGTCTGTGAATTTTATGCCCGTAAATTACAAGATTTTCAAATAATAACCAACTTAGCTAATATCCATTAGATCTAAAGAGTCTCTTTTATCCCAATGGGCTGTATCTGATACTTGCAGAGACGCAAAAGTCTTTCAGTATGTGTTTTGTTCTCCTGCCTCGGGGTTCTGCAAAGAAGAGGCTATGGCAACTGCAAATGAGGAATACATTTCCGTAGTTAGGAGAGCAATGAGTTTACACATTCAGGAGTAGAGAGCTGTGATTCCCGGTTCCCATGAGTAAACCGAACACACAAAAATTCATAGAGTTACCGTGTTAATAGAGTCTCTCTGGAGGTGTTGGGGGCGGGGGCGGGGGGAGAAATGCTTCAGTTGTGAATTCCCCCATATTGTTAATGTACTTCAAGTAGGCCATCAATATGTGTCCTATTTACTGATAGGCACAAAATAGGTGGAGGGAAATCAATCAAAACCCCCGTCCATAAATTATCATGACTTCTAGAAATTATCAAAACTTCACTGGAGTGTCATGTGCAGTCTTCCCGGCAATGAGTTATAGTCAATAATTCACCCCCTGACTGGACTGATAACAGGCAGATACTCTAATAATGTGTAGGATTTACTACCGGACACCAGCAGTAAGTAGGAATTCCAGTGCAGTGGGAACTGTTATCTCAGCGGAGAAAAAGCAATAAAAATGGGGGGTGAGACATCTGGGTGCAATGTTGGGATGTTTAAACCCCTATGATTTGAACAAACATATCTTCAAGGTAGTGTTGTTTAAGTTTACGTTTTTCTTAAGCGAACTGTTTCCATGGTATTGTTCTATAATGACTCTGCCTGGCCTTATTGTCAGAGAACACAGCAGATGGCTCCGTAGAAATGCAGAAAATAAAGTCAATTTCATTCTTTGGTTCTTCCCCCAAATTCAAGAATGGCTTCACTTGAATATTTCATTCTAAAGGAAATTTCTTTTCTTTTCTTTCTTTCTTTTTTTAAAGCACCTTTGACTAAAAGTCTCAACTATATTTCTAGTGACTTTTTATCATAGAGAGATCAACAAATTTGCTTTCTCTGTCAGAATGTTTTGAAGCTAGAGAAGAAGTGGTGATTCATCAAAAACAATTTTATTATGAAATTTGATTTATGTTGAGAAATATAAGTGATGACGTTATAATGTGTGCCTCTGCACTGAGGGAACACATTTTAGCCAATTGAGTTATCCAATTTTATTATTTAAAAAAAATCCATATCTGGTTGTTCTTTTTTATTCGAAAAAATTTATAGTGCCATATATAGTAGAAACGTGTGTTTTTCAAGTCCGCAGACAGCTATGGACTGTACTCCCCTAATTCCAACAGAGTCATTCATTACCGTGAATACGTATCCTCACATGTTCATCAATTTCTTTGGCGAGCAAATAGAAACTAGTATTATATTTAAAACAGCACATTTCATTATAAAACTACAGAGTAAAAAAAAAAAAACCACTTGATTACATTGAGACTATAATTAAAAATGACACAGAAGTTGTGGCGTAGATAGCTTAAGATTTCTGAATTATTGGCCTTTCTTTTGCCCAAAGCAGAGATATCAAAAGGTAAAATGAATTATGTTGTATGGTTTTAATTCCTTTCCTTTGTCTTGYGGAGGTGGTAATTGACTTTAAATAGGATCACTGTTTTTGACAGAATATATAATTTTAATATACTCAGTAGTAACTATCACATATACATTGCCTCATGGGTACACTGGTTTTTGTACCTATTATTAATTGAACAATATAAATAATTTTATAGTTGGGGTCACCACAACATGGGGGACTTTAGGAAAGTTGAGGACCACTGCTTTAGGAGGTCTGAAGGAGTACACGGTAGACTCAGGCCAATAATCTGTTAACTGCAGAATATCACTTGTGCTTGGAGATTGTTGACCAACTTGCATATGTAGTCCGGAGAAGCCAATTTTCTTCAAAGAAATCATTACTATGGACACATTCCTAAATGAAGATTTACCAATAGATTTGGGGTGTARTTAAAGTTCTTCTCTCCTTATAAATCCACATGGAGAAAAAAGAGTCTTTTTCTTTTTAACCATTCTATTAAAGTTGCCTTGTGTGTACAGGAAAATACTCCTAAGCCTGCCCCTCCCCCCACCACCTTTCCCACCTTCCCCGTCACTGCCACAAGTTTTACAATGCCCCGATGAAACAGAAAAATTAAAAGCAACTTATATCTTAGATTACATTTCCAGTTACAACGGTCTCAGTGCTGTTTCAACGTGGCYGYTCATGTGCTCTTCAGYCACATTCCCTTTCATTTCACTAAAAATCAACTTCTTCACTACGGTTTTATTTCCCTTACAAGATGCTCGTTAGGCCAGAACGTTCTATCAAAAACTAAGTAGCATAAATAAGTAAATAATTCGGTGGGATATTTGCCACATATAGTCACTGAGATTTTTTTTTTAATGTTGGAATAAAGCAACTGCTTCTCGTTTTGTCATATGAAATACTTCTTTCTCACCCCCTCCTTCCTTCCTTCTTTTTTCTTTCAAAACAGTTTCTTTTTTGAGACAAAAATCTCATGGGGCWTGAGCTGTCTTGGTCTTTTCTACACAGCTGAGGATGGCCTGCATTTCTGATTCTCCCGTGCGCTCCTTCCGAGCGGCAGGACCGCAGGCCTGTGCTACCACCACACCTGGTCCAGAACTCCAGATCATACCTGCGGCACCAACGCCCCACCCGCTGAGTCATATTCCCTAGTCCCCCTTTCTGCTTTTCCTGTCTTCCTTTTCTCTTTCCTCTTCTTTCCCCCTTTGAGGGTCTTGGTGGCCACACATTTCCCAGGCCAAGCAGCCGTCCTTCCTAGACTCCCAAGTGTCTGGACAATAGGCTTCAGCGCTCCCGGGTCCTAGTTACTGTCCTGTGTCCCCACACCCAGCCTAGAGAAACACAACCCACCAGCTAGTCTCTACCTCAGGGTTTAACTAGTTTCCTCACTATGGCTCCTGTACTGGACCTTTGGAGTTCTAAGGATCTCTCTGAGGGCAGAGTAAAGATGGACGGTCATTCCTATAATGTCCATTCTAAAAGGCCTCCGATCAGAAGCCAGCTTTGCACGGGCCTTCAAAGGGCACAATCTCTTCCCTTTTTCCTCATCAAAGAGCTGGATGCTTGTCTTGGACTCTGCCTCATCAGGAGAACAGAGCTTCTGCTGTCTGTGGATTCTTAGCTGCCACTGGAGAGCACAAAGTCCAGGAGTAAGAACTTAGCTGAGAAGATGAAGTACAGATAAACAATTTCAGGGCAAGTAGGGAAAGAAAAGGCTTGATCTAGGATCCATATGGCTCCCATGTTTAGTAAAAACCCCTGAAACGATTTGTGTTTCTTTTTAAAAACTAAAGTACCAGGCTTTTATATCTCATTTTAGGAAACTGGCCGAATGATGGGTGTGTGACATCGGTAGGGTCGTCCCAAACCAGCAGACACAATGCAACAGTATTCTCAACTAGTTAAGTTTACTTTACATCATAATTATTTCTTGGAGCTATTTTTATAATTGAACACCTTTATTACACTCAGCATGGTACCCTTCACCAGCAGACAAGTGTTTATTGTATTTGTGTGTTTAGGGTCAGCTGAAATCAGCCTGGCTGGCACTGGTTTTTCTCTCCTTTGAGAACACAGACTGATCTTAGTACCTGGAAGAGAAAGGGCTTAGAGTAAAGAATGCAGAAATAAAGTCTACCCAGAGGTGGCGCTGTGGTTAAAGTACACCTGAATTTTGATTACAGTGAATGGATTCTCTTCCTACCCTTCAAAGATGTTAGCCTCCACAATCTCTGTGTGTCTATAAGCATAGCGAATAAAGATTTCTGGAATATATTCCCACCCATTCCACTTTACTGGAGATGCGTGCAGACTCCACACACAATTCGAATCAAAACATTAAAACCACCTCTAAAAGCTTAGGCCCCGGGGAGCYGAGAGACACATGTTCGAAGTCCCATCCTTCTGAGCACCTCCCCCTTTCCTTCCCTCCACCAAGACACCGAGACCCTTAGAGAATCATTTAGTGATGCCGGAGCACATTCCTGCTTAAACTTGTAACGTTTCATTTTAGAATTAAATATTCATTTTAGTGTTCATACTTTAGGAAATACCATAACTCACCATAATGCTGTGTGTTATGTGCTCTGGGTTTTTTTAAAAATCATTTAAAGGAAAAAAATAAAGACCATTTTTTTTAAGATAATAAAGTGGTTGTACAGGTATGGAAATCTTCTCTTATGATGTACTTTAATACAACAGTAGCCATGAAGATCTCGTACCAGCTAGGCAAGGCAGGCCAGAAATCCCAGAACTCAGGGTGGAAGCAGAAGTATCTACTTCTGAGTCTGATCTTAAAAGCAAAAATCCACGATTACCTTGTTTTGATTGATTTAAATTGTAACGAGTCAAAAATGAACCCAGATATTACAATGTCTTACTACAATCTTAAAGTGTCCTTTCCTCCTTTGAGGTTGTTTTGCTTTGTTTTGGTTTTTTTGTTTGGACTAAAGGAAAAAAAATCTTTCCTAAATTGGTCCGTTTTCATCTTGGCCATCTGCAGCTGTTGTCTGTATAGGACATTCTGATTATTATCACGCTGATATTTTTTTTTAAACAAAAAAGCCTTTAAGGTGAATGACCATAAGAATGCAACGTTAAATAGAAATCCATAAAAAAATAATTTTTAACTGTAGCATGTTAGGAATTCAAGGAGATAGAATACAGAATTGAGTATTTTTAACTGGCATTAAAACCACTCTCTTCCTGGTTTCATGGGCAATATTTATTCCTTTGCCCTAATTTTGGTGGTTTAAAGAAGCAAAATTCCGCACACAGCTGCTAGGACTGTGGATGTTTTGCCTGATTTTTCTTCAACTTCCTTTCTTCAGTCTAGCGGCCCTGTGTGTAATACAGTATGAAAGCGTCTCCCACAAGGCTGGTTTTAGTTAATGATACTTAGCAGTACAGCTTTGCACTTCCATGATAATTTCCAACAGAAAAATCTCTCTGGAACTTACTATTAATAATCAACCCTAATATTAACCTCAGATCGGAGATTTATTAAACCTACTTGGCAGAGTAAAGTTGAGTAACTTGCTGTTCAAGGATTCAGGCTGAGCTCTGGCCCTGAAAAGGGCTCCGAAGCTAGCTAGCATTCCTCAGATCTTGATTTGTACAAGAAACAGCTAGTCTTCCTTCCTCCGGGTTGTGAGCTAGCAGGTCTGGCAAATGCTTGCATCGCTTTTAGGGGGCTACGAGGGAGCCAGCATCTCATCCTCTACACTGAAGCAGAATGGTGAGCAAAAAGCTTTGCCCATAAAGTTTTCTTCATCTCTGAAAACCAGGGTGTGATCTGCATCCACCAGCAACTGACAAGCATCTATGAAATGCCTGCTCCTTCCAGTTTACGCTGGCGTTAATGGGAGCAAGATGGGGTTAAGCAGGCAGTAGTTAGGTAGGAACTACTTCCCACTTTGCTTCAGGGTTTGAAATCTGCAACCCGAAGAATTAAACAAAACGCCCGCTTTTGCACCTCCCTCCGGCAGAATGAATCCTCTACCCTAACAGGAAGAGACCCATTTCTGGGAAAGTAAGTTTCCCGAGGGTCTGTTCTCCGAGCCAGGAAAGGCGATCCCCGAGGCCCTGCGGGGGCGGGCTCCACGCGTCCCCGCGCGCTGGGCAGGCAGGTGTGGTCCCGAGCCTGGGCACGCGCTYGCTGGCCGCGTTCCCCGCGCCACCCGGGTCCCTTCTCGTCCCCCGACCCCGGCCCCCCGCCTTCCCGGGCCCGGCCCGCTCAGTCGCCCGCCTCGCTCCCCGCCCCCCGAGTCTCGTTTCAGTCACCCTTTGTCCTTCCCCGGATTGGCAGGTTTTATTATTCCGCCTGAACAATCCGGCCGCCCAGTGGCTGAGGGTCGCTGACGTCGGCGGCAGAGCCGGGGAGTAGTTGGGATTCTGCTCTGTCAGTAACACATGTGTAAGCGCCGCCGAAGGAGCGAGCGAGCCGGTTAGAGGCCCGCGCCGCCGCCTCCGAGCCGGGCAGCAGCAGCGGGGCAGCCGATCGGTCCAGCGCTCTCTGCCGGCCCGCAGCTCCCCATTCCGTGCGCCCTCGTGCCGGCCGCGGGACCGAGCCTGCACCGCCGCTCCCGGGCCGCAGGTCGCGGGAGGGGGGGGAGCTCGGCCGAGCCGCCGGCGGCCCGGAGCGGGCGGGCGGGCGGGAGGAAGGCGGCGGCGGCGGAGGAGGAGGAGCACGGGCGCGGCGGGGGCGGGGGCGCGTACAAAGTGAAGCCACATTGCCAAACTTGCAGCCGCGATTGCAGCAGTGGCTGCCGCTGCGCCGCGCGGGCCGGGCCGAGGGCGCCTGCAGCTGCTCGCGCGCAGCCGGGGGCTGAGGACCGGGACCCTCGGGCCGAGACTTGACACTTCTGCGCCGGGCCGCCTGCCACTTAGCGTGGGGCTCCCTCTACCCGCCCCAGAGCCACGCGATTAAAAAAAAAAGAAAGAAAAGAAAAAAAAGCAGCCCTTAGCCCCCTCCTCCCCTTTCCTGCTTCTGCGAGAACTCCCTCCCTCCCTCCAGCTCCGCCAGCCCCGGCGCCCCTGCCCTGGAAGCCGAGCGGCTCCGCTCGCATTTCGCCGCCGCCTCCGCCTCTCGCAGTGTTGCAATATAGGGGAGAAGCAGGTAAGGGGGTGGCTGGGGGCGCCGCGGGCCCGGAGGGGACGAGGGAGGAAGGGGGGGGGAGCTGATCGGGGCCGGGGCTGTTTTCTTTGGCTTCCTTCCCTTGACCGTCCCAAATTGCAAGTAAACAATACGTCGCCTTAGATAATGCGTGAGTCTGAAACTACCCGAGGCCGGCCTGCGAGCTAGCACGGAGGGCAGCCCCGGGCCGCCAGCTTTGTAGCGGTTCCTTGCTTACAAAAGGGTTCTTCTTGGAGACGGGGCTGGTGGGGACCCTGGAGCGGGCTGGGGGCAGTTCCAGTTCCTAAAGGAAAGGCAGGGGCTGCTTAGATGGGAAGTGGTGTGTGCGTGGGTGGGGGCGATAGTCGTGACCCCCCCCCCCAACACTATTTGAAACAGGGACCGAAAAGCTTTAAGTGACCAGGATCCGGCATTGCTGATTCTTTTTAAAAGAATTCCTCTTGGCTTATAAGTCTTTTGTTCCAATCCAGGAGAAATCCGGTGAATCACCTAATTAAAATCAAGACATGAATTAAGCATCCATTTTTGTACTACAAATGGCCAGCGCTACGTTTGTCCTCCCTTGGTCTCCATTAAAAAACACCAGAGACGTTGTTAAAGGGGGGCAGATTTTGCCTCTAGCTGCCAGCTCTGCTTTCTATTTCACTGACTATCCCAGGACCTAAATTGCTTGGCTATGTAATTACTAGAGTATAAGCCTATTTAACTTAAAAGCTTTCTTTTTTTTTTTTCCAACTCTAAATGAAACTTGATGAGGGCCCGTCCTTAGTTATCAGGGGAGTCAGTTTCTGGTCAGTCCTCTTGATTCATCTCTTTTAGATTTAATCAGCATTAAGGTATTGCTTGTCCTTAAGAGCTTTAGCTAATGGGGTTACTGGATGCTTTTCTCAGTGTAATGTTTCCTTTTCAAAAAAAATATACATATATATTTACCTCTCACTAAAGATGGGGGCGGGGAGCAGCTTGGAATCTCCTCCCTCCCCCTCCCTTTTAAAAAAGGAATTCGGAGCGATTAAAACGTTGGGGTGGGGTGGGGGGACAGTTTAAAGACCTGGGGCAGGAAATGCAGATTCATTTGGGTCAGGGCTGAAATTGTAACAAAAAGCAATTCCTCGAGTAAATGCATCAGATAAATCAATTTACATAAAGGTATGATGCATTCGGATAAATGCAATGCTAATGGGTTTTAGAGCGGCCCGGTTCCAGAGTCTCGGGGTTTTGTTACAGCTTAATTGGTGCAGTTCTTATTCTGGTTTATTGTGCGGTCACTGGACACACGTTCCGGGACTCTTTCGGAGGAAATGTGTTTAAAATCGGCCTATTTAAGGAACCGGAGTCCTTCTTTCGTTCTCTCTCCCCGGTTCTTTGCAGCAGTGAAGTTGGGCTAGGGACAGGCAAAGTTCGCCCTCTCCCTTCTGAGGTATCAGCTGAATGTCTTGAGCAGATAGCTGGGAGCCTGGGGGGGGGGGGAGCCCACACTCTCGCCTTACAGAGGACAAAGACAAAACAAGCTGCTTAATTGGCAGTAAATAACTTGATCTTTTTATAGAATAAGTGACTGGAGAAACACTAGGACTTTATTGGACTCCGGATTGGAGGCAACAAATTAATCGGTTTAAGCTAAGCTTTATAAATTGATTCCTATATTAGACCCCAGTTGAGAGAGAGAGAGAGAGAGAGAGAGAGAGAGAGAGAGAGAGAGAGAGAGAGAGAGTTTAAAAGCAGTTTTTCGTGACATCAAGACTGGCTTGAATTTAACTTGTGTATGCCTCAATAGTGCCTCCTCGCATATTATCTATAACCCCCCCTCGGAGGAACAAAGCTCTCGCATTTAAATTGCTGATCAAGGGCAGATTAGCGAGACCAAAGTGGAGAGTGTTTGTATAGGAAGTTAACAGGCATCCTAAAGTTCAATGATCTATTATCCTTGCCTGTGTCCTGAAAACACTCATTGATCTTCAAAATGAAATGAGATTTGGAACAATAATGGGAGATGGCGGTCACCACAATGGCATGTGAAAGGTGCTGTTTAAAATACGAAAAACCAGTTTCGCAACTTTACACCCAGCACCCCCCTCCCCTCTCGCCACCTTGCCTCCCCTCCCACCACCTCCATCTCCCCCTCGGCCTTTCCCTTCCTCCTCTCCCCCTCTCCCCCTCTCCTCCCCCAGCCCTGGCCTTGCCGAAACCCCAAACTATTTGCAACTTGTGAATTGCAGCCTCACTTCCCTAGGCAGAGCTCGGGAGGGAACGTGGCTGCGGCGGGGCGGCCACCTCCAGCGGCCCGCGGCTGGCTCGCGGGGCTCGGCGGGGGCTGGGGAGGGGCCGGGCGCGGCGGTGGGTGGGTTTGACCCTCATTTGCTGGAGGCGGGCGGCAGCGGGAGGAGCGGGCGGAGGCGGGCTCTGGGAGGAGGGGGAGGAGGAGGAGGCGCCGCGAGGGGTGGAGCGCGCCACCGAGCCTAGCTCTCGGAGTTTTGACAGTCCCCGAGCTGAAATTGTCAGCGGCGAGCGCTTTGGAAAGTTGAGAGCAGCTCGTGGCCCCAGAACAAAGCTTGAGAAAAGTAAACAGGCGGCTGCTGCCGGCGAGCCTCCCTCCTTCCCTTCTCTCCGATCGGCCTCCTTCCCGCCCTGGCCCTGCTGCTGCTTCTCCTGCAGCCACTCCGGGGAGGGAGGAGGGGAGCGCGCTGGCTTCAGGCGCCCTGCCTGATTTCTAACTTTTGCATCGCCCGTTTTGTCTTTTCTCTCTCTCCAGACCATGGTGAATCCGGGCAGCAGCTCGCAGCCGCCCCCGGTGACGGCCGGCTCCCTCTCCTGGAAGCGCTGCGCAGGCTGCGGAGGCAAGATTGCGGACCGCTTTCTGCTCTATGCCATGGACAGCTACTGGCACAGCCGCTGCCTCAAGTGCTCCTGCTGCCAGGCGCAGCTGGGCGACATCGGCACGTCCTGTTACACCAAGAGCGGCATGATCCTTTGCAGAAATGACTACATTAGGTAAGTCGGCTGCCTTTCAGCCAGATGGGCGAGCCCAGCAGGAGCAAGGCCAGGGGTTACCAGGGGTTTAAGGAAGGAGCAGACATCTGTGGGAATACATGACAGACTTCACTTAAAAAAACACAACGAGAACTCTCTCGTTGGTAGCATTTAAGGGGCTCAAGAAAGCGTGAGTTAATTTTACAGTATTTGATGCCAAACTCAGGTTAAAAACTCTGGTCTGGTGGTTAGGTATACAAGGTTGAGCACCCTCTGGATTAAATTCAGCTTGGTGTTCAGGTTAAAAGTAAGAGTATCTAAAATATTCAGGCGCTTTCTCCGAGCTAGGCGGGGACTCAAATAGATGTTCAGAGACAAAAGGTTTACTTAAAAATAAAAGTGCAGTTAGTGAGAAATTATTCATCTCTAGTGATGGCTAATTATGATATTTACGTAAGCACTTTTCAACTTTTTTGAGCAGAATGCTGTGACTCATTCTTAGTGCTCCTTGTGAGAAACACTGATTACCCGTCAGTTTAAAGACTTGTAATTCTTTTTATAGTAAATAATAATAATAATAATATTAATAAAATAAAAATGAGACCTAGTGGTAGTGGTTTTCTTCATAGGCTCTCTGGAAAGGTTTGGCATGCTSTCTGTTGGTGTGTGGCTTTTGGTGGAGAATGTGTGTGTGTGTGTGTGTGTGTGTGTTTCCCCCTTTGAAGAATATTGAGGTTTGAGTTGTTGTTGTTGCCATTTGTAGCATTGGCCTTGATCCCCAAAAGAGAGGATAGGATTATGCTAATCTAGCATTTTAAAGCAATGTATAGGAACTGTCATATGTCCTTGTAAGCAGTCTTTTCCAACAGCCTTCAGGGCAGCTAATGGAAAGAATTCAGGAGGTCAGGTGCCTATAGGATCTTTTCAGGTGAACTCAAGCCACTTAAACTCATTAATTTGAAAGGAGGCATTTGAAGGATTACACATTTAATTTGAGTAAATGGTTTGATAGACTGACGCACATGAATGCTTCTAGGGTGTTCTGTTTCAACATCCAGTAATTAAAAAAAACCACACACACACAAACACACACACACACACACACACACACACACTCACACACACACACCAATACCACTAGAGAAAAAAATAACCACACGCTTTATAGAATTTCCTTCTATTTAAGTTTCTGTCCAGAACCTTTGTCTGTATAGTGATTAGTAGAAAATCCAGTTCTGTCTTCATAGAGCTGGTAAATCAGTGGATGGGATATTTTATTCAATGTTTAACCCTGATGTGGTTTTACGTTATCTGTGGCTGGCGCTGCCCAAGATCCC
>BDUI01005958.1:19047-40396 GCA_002335545.1 Apodemus speciosus
GCATCCCCCTACACTGGGGCATCAAGCCTCCACAGGACCAAGGGTTATCCCTCCCACTGATGTTAGACAAGACCACCCTAGTGGGTGCTCTAGTCCCTGGGGGCCCTGGGTGATCCAGCCAGCTGATGTCGTTCTTCCTATGGTGTTATAATCCTCCTCTGAAGAGCAGGAGTTTTTCACGAAAGTTTATTTACCAAATCAGTGCATTGCTAAATAATATTTTCTTTCATCTTGAAAACACAGGTGGGTAACATGCACACACCTAGTTGGTTATGGAAGGGATGAGGAATCCCAGGCAAGGACAGACAACAAATCTCTCCCTAAAAAGTGTACATGAGCTACTTTTAGGGAAACTCAGAGCATAAGGTGCTGAGTGAATCCAGGGAAATCCATCCATGGCTGAGGCGAGCTGGGGCACCAGCAGGATTGGTGTGTGGAACACAAGCTGGTTTTCTTGTCACTGTGTGGTTGGTGAGGAACGGGCTGCTCCGGTTTTCTGTTTATATTCTTCCCATCATCAGCTCTCATCCTTAAGACATTGCTATCGGTGAGTACTGTGGGGCCCGTCTACACCTGTTCCATGCTGCTGCAGAACTGGAGGGAGCAGTGGGCAGGAACTGCAGCCATGTATGGTCGAGACTATAGAATGTCTTGGGGATTCTGGCTTCAGATGAACAGAGATCAGGTTGGTCTGCCTCTTCTTGAGAACAGAATACTAAAGGCTGGAAAGGTGGCTCAGTATTAGGGTGCTTGCTTGCCTAGCATATATAGGCTTCTCAGTTCGGTCCCCAGAGGCACAAATGATAAATAATAGGGCTGGTGAGGTAAAAAGCTCTTGCCACACAAGTCTGATGATCTGTGMTCAATGCCCAGAACCCATAGGAGAGAACTAATTCCTGAAAGTTGTCCTCTGACCTCCACACATACTCTTATGTATATGTGTGTCTGCACACACGCATCACAAATAAAAATACAAAAAAATACTGAAGGATGAGTGCCCCAGAGAAGTGGATAACTAGGCCAAGGGAATACAGTCATCCCTTGGTACCTTTGAGGGGTTGACACCATGACCACCTGTGGATAGTAAAAGGATGGATGCTCAAGTCCTTTACATAAAATTGCATAGGATTTGCAGATCACCCATACAACTGGTCCAAAATGTGTGTGTGTGAGTGTGCAATACATAGGTTATTGGTCAGAGAACCTCAGGTCTTCTTCCTCAGATGCCACCCACCTTACTATTTTTTTCTGAGATGGCCTTTCATTGACCTGGAATTCCCCAACTAGGCACCCTACTATTTTTGTTAAAGACCTTGGAGCATTGTGGCACGTGTCCTTTAGACCCACCCTGGGACTGTGACAATCTTGGAGGTTACCGTCTCTTCCAGGCCTATGTGTGGAAAGGAATCTTTCTTGACTTCCAATACCAGGCAAGGAATGGAAAAAATTTTTCAGGGAATAGAGTTGGCTTTTTCATCTTGTCCTCAACAATTAGGGTCCATATCCCCTTGAGTTTTTTTAAAGTCTGACTTAAAAAGTTTAATGATATTTACTTTTATGTGCACTGGTGTTTACCTGCATGTATTTCTGTGTGATAGTGCCAGGTCTCCTGGAGTTGGAGTTACAAACAGCTGTGAGGCACCTTTAGGTGCTGGAAACTGAAAGGTATTAGAGGCTGATACAGACAAACTTGTGGATAGTCATGTCATGTCAGGCAAATTTGTCAATAACTACCAGATTAGCATGTCAGAGGAGACCACAACTCCTCATATCTGAATTTTCCTGTGCATCAGTGTGCTAGCATGCTCTCGTACAAAGAATGGTGAAGGGTTAGCATGGCGAGGCATGTTGGCCTAGTGTGCTGTTTTCTAGCTATGTATCATTGCACATAATGTGCACTTTACCTGAATTACTTCCCTTTCCCCCCTTATTCATCAACTAAAGTTTATCAACTAGAATAGGATTTCATCAGTTAAATATTCCATCTTTTCCAAGGAACTCCTTGGTCTCCTAAGCAGAGCTAAGAATTCTGTAGGGGTTCTTGCTTTACTGTGTCCATCCATCATTGCTACCATACTGTTGATCCTGAAAGTAGGGTGTTATATCTTAATTACATCTTATCCATCTTGGTGTTATCAGTGCAGAGCAGGATATATAAAGTGTAGTAGGTAGTCAGTCAAACTTTATACAGCTCTTCATCTAATTAGATGATTCAACTCAGTGTGCTAACGGTTACTGAACTGATATTGGCTTGGAAAGCATGGTCTATAATGATATGCCATATGGCTGTGTATATTAGCATTTTGATAAAATCAGTGATGGCAAAAGTGTGTATTTGAGGGGGTAGGATGGGGGCTAAAGGTTGGTAGCTGTTAAGACAACAGTATTAGTATCCAGAGCCATGCACATGCAGAAACACTGGAGCCAGCCTAGTACCCAAGAGGGTCAGGGGAAAAGTTGGGATTAAAATTTCAAAGCCTGTTGTTACCTTGACAATAGGGGAGGGGCGTCCTTTCAATCTGAAAACTGTCTTCTGTAATGTTTACTGAATGTTATTACAATACTATCCTTGACACTGGAGTTACATGTAGAATGGTACTGGCTATAGACCAGACATTGGACACTATCCTCTCCTCTCAAGGACCACTGATAAAGTCTAATGGAACGATCTGCTTGAATTGAGAACCAAGAAACAGTTCCTCACAAGGCAAAGAGAGCCAGTGCTCTGTTTGCACAAAGTAACAGGAGGACATGACAATATAAGGTTGAGAGCTGGTTAAAAAGGAGGCGGTCCACGAATTGTAGATTCAGCCACAAAGAACACAGGGCTTTGCTTGCTCCCACCAACTGTGAACTTGCTACTCCAGAAAACCTAGGAGTTGTTCTCAATGTGCAAACTTTCTACTTAGTACCTTTGTGAATAATGGCATTTATGCTTCCTAGCATGTTAACAAAGGTCTTTATGCTGACCGTAATTTTGAGTATTTCAATGTAGTGGAAAATTGTTAAAATATAGTACCGCCCCACCAGGCTTCTGCTCCAAGTCCCTGCGGGTCCCACTCTCCTGCCCAGCACCCACTCCTTCCAAGTATCTGGTAAAGCATGATTCTTTTTTTTTTTTCCTAAAGAATTATTTATTTATTCTATGTATGTGAGTACACTGCAGCTGTCTTCTGACACACCAGAAGAGGGCATCAGATCCGATTACAGATGGTTTTGAGCCACCATATGGTTGCTGGGAATTGAACTCAGGACCTCCGGAAGAGCAGTTAGTGCTCTTAACTTCTGAGCCATCTCTCCAGCCCCTAAAGCATGATTCTTAAACTTGAGTAGTTAGCCAATATATTTAAGTATATGTAACTCCCAATTGCATAATGCCAAATTACAATGATAAAGCTTTATCCCAATATTTCTGACCTCTCCAAAACACCAGAAACACATCTGACTCCATCTGGATCCGTGGTGTGTCTCCTCCTCTGCTCCCACGTGCAGCTCCCAGGCTCCCTCTCTCTCCGCCCCTCCTTCTCTTAGCTCGTCCTCCTCTCTCCCCTCCAATCACTGGCCTCTCATTGCCTCAATGTGAATGGATAGGAACTATCTTGCATCTGTGTTTTTCATATTAAAAAATGAAGTCATACAGTCATTCACTTTATTCCACAAATATTTTATTGAATGTTCACCAAATATTATTACACACTGTCCTTGACACTGGAGTTACAGCAGTAAACAACACAGAAATCTCTGTTTTGAGGAGCTTACAGGTTATTTGGTAGAGACAAACAGTAACCACAATAAATAAAGATATATCAAATAGTGATCAGTGCTTTGTWGAAGATATAACATAAAATAGGATATGACACAACATGGAGAGGAACAGAGCTATTTTATATATGTTGGTTAGGAGATATTTCTCTAGGGAAAACATAATATAGAAAGGCTTAGTTAAGTCATCAAATTATTTGGGAAGAAGGATGTCCCAAGTAGTGAAAACAGCAAATACAGAGGCCCTGCAGGTGGAAGGCCCCCAGCATGCTTGAAGATTAGGAAAAAGGCCAGGATAGCCAGAGAGGAGTGAGGCTGACAGCAACGAGATGAAGGAGGCGAAGAATCTCACCTGTGTAGGAACATCTGGGCCATGGAGATGATTCTGGCTTGTGTCCTGAGGGAATTGGGGGTCCTGGGAGAATTTTGAGCAGGCTAGGGCATGGTCTGATTTGAATTCCACAAATAATTTCTAAGAAGAATTGTTAATTCTTATAGAATTACTGAGAATTAGTAGCATTGGCTACAACACTAGGAAAAGAAACAACGCTTAGAACACTGGGTTTTAGGAAAACCAAAAGGTGACAGTAGAGATGGTATTGTCAGTGTGCTGTGCAGTTCAGATGTGATATTTACAATGCCATACACAAGAAAGTGAATTCTGATTTAACAGGAAAATTATACTTAAAGAACTAGTAGATGTAATCACAATTTGAGCAAACAACAAATGACTTAAGTAGAGATCAAAAAGACTAGAAAGTAAATGAACCTTTTACAAAGAAAAACACAAAAGAAAAAACTCAATGGAAAAAGCAGAAGGCAGATTAAACTAAGAGAATAAACTAAAACATATACCTGAAGAAATGTCCCCAAATGAAGAACAAGGAGACAGAAAATAACAAAGAGTTGTTATGAGTTATGAAAAACAGAATTGGGAGTTACAAAATATGAGTAGTTGGATTCTGAGGAAAAAAAAAACCCAGAAAGACTCTAATAGTTGAGAACTTTCCAGAAATTATTAAAAAAAAAACCATGCATCTACTAAGCCATGAAACACATTTCAAAACAAGAATAAAAAAAATGAAAGAAACAAGTCTAAAGACGTTCGAATGAAAGCGCAGCACTCCCTGTGCACCCTACTTACTAACTAAATGAAAGCAAACCACAATTAGACTGATGATGTACTTTTTTAAAGGCAACAAGGCATATACACGTGTTTAAAAGGTTGAGCAAACTCTCCTAAGGATGAAGATAAAGCCTGTAACTCAGAGCAAAGATTTGGGGAGTTTAATACCAGGAGAGCTGAACTAAAACAGTAGACAAACACTATATTCATAAAGAAAAAGAATAAAGCCATAAAGGGGGGGTTGTTTCTGAGATGCAAGAAAGTATGCATGTACAAATACTGCCTGTCTATATAAACAATACCAATAATATATAACTATGAGATCACAAAACAACCAAGTAAGAAACAAGGAATAAATTTACATACTTGAAAACAAAATCAAGTGCTTAGCAGAGGAATGACTAAAATCGTGTTTCTCAGCTTCCCGCACTCTTCAAGAAACATTGAAAATATTGTTTGAACTTTGTAAGTTCATGGTAGAATGTCAAGGATAACCAAAGAGTAGAAAAATAGAAAAAAACCCTTAAAACTAAAAAAAAGCAGGCGAAAAAGGAGAATAGGAAGCATACAAAAAGTAGCAGAAAATCAAAATAAAGTAATGGTAGAAACTATTGCAAACAACCTAAAGGGAATGTAAACAAAACTTGCTAAGTTTTAAAGGCAGAGGTCATTAGATAAACTTTTTTTTTTCTGAGACAGGGTCTCACTGTATAGCTTTGGCTGGCCTGGAACTCACTATGTTGGCCTCAAAAGCAGAGGTCCACCTGCCTCGCCTCCCAAGTACTAGGATTAAAAGCGTGCGCCACCACGCCCAGCCCAAGATTAGTTTTTTGTTTTTTTGTTTTTTTTTAAAAGTCCAGCCATATGCTGTTTTCAAGAAATATAATTAAAACACAAAGGTGTAAAAAATTCTTAAAAGTAAAAAGATAGAAAATTATAAACCACCCAAACCCTAACAAGAAAAGCTTGTGCTGTTACATGAATACAAGATAACCTGGCATAATTCCTCTATCATCAGGAATAGAGACGGATATTACACTTTTACAAGAAATATAACAATTCTTAATTTATGTTAAAAAAGGAAACTATAAGAAGAAAACAGAGAACTCCACTGTAAGAGTTAACTTTAAAAAATGTTGATAGATCATAACAAAAGCAATCAGTTTAGATAAATATAATTTGAATAAGATAGTTGCTAATAGACACGCAGATTTCTATATTCAGTAATCAGAGGACATACATTCTTATAGAGCACATAGGAAACATTAATAATTATAAATCGTGTACCAAGCAAGAGAACAAGTCTCAATAAATTTCAAGAGTTACCACATAGACCACATCATCTGAACATAATAAGATAGATTTAAATAAAAGAACAAACTTAAAATCCCTGAAACATTTGGGAACTTAAAATCATACTTCTATATAATTCATGAGTCAAACAAGTAATAATAATAGATATACTGAAGCACTTGGAACTGAACAACAGTGAAATTACTACTGTATATGATCATGTTCGAGAGTAGTATTAGCAGGAAATTTATAGATTTCAAACATATAAATTAGAAAACAAGAAAGGCTGAAAGCTAGGCCCAGTGCCTCACATCTGTAATCCCTGTACTTGAGAGTGTAAGGGAGAAGATCATTGTGAGTTGGAGGTGAGCCTGAGCTATAGATAAGTGAGAGAAACAAACATTCCCACCAAGCAAGCAGGAAAAAAAGGGGCAAGACTGAAAATGAATGAGCTCAACATACGATTGAAGAAATCAGAAAAAGAGCAACAGAATGAACCCAAAAAATGTGGAAGGAAGGAGGTCAAAAAAGATCAGAGCCGAAATTAAAGAAATAGAGAACAAAGACACAATCGAGAGGAGCAGCAGAGCTAGAAGTTGGTTCTTGGTGAAGACTAATAAAATAGACAAACCTCTGCTGAGATTGATCAAGAAGAAAAGGGAAAAGGCGCAAATAACCAGTATTAGCAGTGAAAAAGGAGACATGGCTACAGATTAGATAGAGCAGGGACTTTCAAAAACGGGAACTTGATGTCAGTGAATTTGAAAACACAGACAAAATGGTCCGATACCTAAGAAACTATATCCAAAATTTACTCAAGCGGAAAAATAAATTCTTAATAGTACTACAAATACTGATGGGACTGAATCAATAGTTAAAACTCTTCTCACTAGGAGAGAGAAAAAAATAGCACAGTTTTCTACATAGGATGTGGATTAGAGCTGGGTGAAGAGCTACTGATGCCTGCAGCACTACAGGTGCTCAGGTAGGACTCAAGGCAGTGCAAACCCTATGAAGACCACGTTTTTTTTCTAGTGGGGCCACCTCTAGAGGGATCACTAGAGAGTGGCCCTTAGTGAAGTGGGGGACCTGACAAATCTCTCTGCAGTCCCTGCAGGTGGTCAGCACTCAGAGACTGCTCTGTAGTAAAGGTGCTAAGCAAGGCCAGTGATGTGCTCTGCTATCTGGATAGCCTCTTCAGTAGGCAGCTTCTGTGGTCTTCTGCTCATTGAGGACAAAGGGCCTGGAGAGCAGTCGGAGGAGTCTGTGTTCCAGTTTCCAAGAAACACCATGCACAGCCCAAGTTGTAACTGGTTGGGATGGGGCTGGGCGCGGGGAAAGCCAAGCAGGGGCTCCTGGAGGGTGTGGCTCCAGGCAGAAACCCTGAAACTCTGTCTTCATGAATATCAGATACTTCTGATGAGCCCTTTTAAGGATGTCCAAGCTAGCTGCAGGGTGATGGTTCTAATAATGGTGGATGTTCTGCAAATAAGAGCTTCATCATTATTTTGAAAGAGCTAGTAGAAAAGAGATTATGGGTTTGAACTCTACTCACATTATCATAGAAATTCCAACAATATATTTGTCAGTAACACAAAATAAAAACTTGCATTCTTTTAGCTGTTTTTTTTTCTTTTAGCTGTTAAACATCTTTGAACAGTTTAAGAACTGGCTTTAAGTATCTTATCACCTATTCATATAACAAAAGCTTTTTATTGGTGGTGACTGTTAATAATTTGATAAGCACATTAGTATAAAGTCTCAGCTAGAATTTGTGCATACCCATTTCAGATATAAAATGTTACATAAACTGCATGCCATGGAAGCACATTTCAGATTTTGCATTTAAAGAAATTGAAAAGGGGAGCTGGAGAGATGGCTCAGCGGTTAAGAACTCTGGAACACTTGCTGCTCTTGTAGAGGACCTGGGTTTCATTCCCAGTACCTACATGACAGCTATCAACCATCTCTAACTCCAGTCCAGAGGACCCAACAACTTCTTTCAGCCTCTGTTGCCACTACATGGCATACTGCACAGACATACATGCATAAATCTTTAATTTGATTTGTCTATTTATTTATATTTTACATTCATAAGTGTTTTGTATGTCTACATACCACATGCATGCCCGCTCCCTGGAGAAAGGCCAGAAGAGGGACTTGGGTGCCCTGGAACTGGAATGAGCCACCGTGTGGATCCTAGGGAAGGGACCTGAGGCCCCTGGAAAAGCAACTATGCTCGAAACCACTGAGCCATCTTTCCAGCACCCACGAATAAATCTTTTTTTCTTTCGTTCCCCCCCCTTCGCCCCCCGAGACAGGGTTTCTCTGTGTAGCTCTGGCTGTCCTGGAACTCACTCTGTAGACCAGGCTGGCCTCGAACTCAGAAATCCGCCTGCCTCTGCCTCCCAAGTGCTGGGATTAAAGGCATGCGCCACCACTGTCCAGTGAATAAATCTTAAAGTACAAACAAACAAACCCCACAAAATTGCTCTAGCATGAGAAAAGGCTATACATTTAATTGGGCCGCATTATGAGACTATTAGAGACAAAACATGATTATCCTAAGAAACAGAAAAGGAATTTGATTTAAAAAAACACCCTTTCATGGTTTAAAACAATAAAAATTCTTAGTATAGAAAAATAGGTTGAAATTTGCTTAACCTGCAGAAACCTGTAGAAAGCAGATAACAAATACTGTTCTAAAGAAGGAAAACTTAAGGTTGTTTCCTTGAAAACACACAATTGGGGAATGTCACTGTAGCCTTTCTATTCAAAATTTTACTAGATATCCTGGACATCCCATTAAAACAAGAAACATATATTAAAGACACAAAAACTAAAAAGGAAGAAAACTTGATTTATAGTTGACATGGTTGTCAGTGTAGAAAATACAAAAGAAGAGAAGACATCTTAGAGGAAATCAGGTCTTTTTGGAGAAATGGCTGATTCAAGGACTTCCTTGAGAAATGTCAACATGACAGTGGAGTATCTTGTAATACTAGAAAGCAAATATGGTTGAATAGGTATGACCCCCATGGATTCATGTGTTTGACCAGCCCCAATAATCAAATTTAAGTTTGAGACAAAAGGACTGTGGGGGCAGGCTTTGAGCTCTCCCATGTTTAGGTTCTGTCTAGTTAGGAGTCCAGTCTCCTCCTGGCTACCTTCAGATCAAGCTGTAGATCCCTTGGCTTCTCCAGCACCGAGTCTGCCTGTGTGCTGCCATACTTCCCAACCACGATGATTATGGTCTGACCATCTGAAACTGTAAGCCTGCCTCAATTGAATGTTTTCCTTTATATAAGAGTTCCTGTGGTCTTGGTGTCTCTTCTAAGCAAGGAAACCCTCACTAAGGCAGCAAGAAAGTCCTTAAAAAACTATGAATGAGGGGCCAAACAGATGGTTTAGCAGTTAAGAGTGCTTACTGCTTTTACAAAGGACTCAAATCCAGATCCCAGCACCCATATCAGGTGGCTCACAACAGCCTGTGATTCCAGTTCTAGGGGTCCCAGTATCCTATTCTGGCCTCCATGGACACGTCTACACCTATGGTATATATATATACACAGACATACAGAAATACATATAAATGTAAATGGCCAATAAGAATGAGAACATGCCAAAGGGACACAGGAGTCAATCTAAGTTGTCAGTGGGCAAAGGTAAAACAATTTGAGCATCAAACCAAAGAACAGAGTACTGGATTTATAACTCAAATTATTAAATATACATAAACTCATATGGATACAAACAAGTGACAGAATAATAAAAGACAAGACATAAATTATTACAGAAGAATTACAAGTAACATATACATAGATACACCCACTTTTAGGGGCTGGAGCTTAATCATTCCTCCTCTCTGTGAGAGTGGATTAGATTCCTCCAAAGAACAAAATATTAAAAGGGAAAAAAACCAGGAACTTTCCTATGCAGAAACACAGCAAATACTACCATAAGCAATAGATTATAGTTCATATCACCAGCAATGTCATGTAGATACCATGTACTCCTTGGTATGTATGATAAGAAGAACATTTAAGTTCTGTCGCATTCTTCCTAAAAAGAAGCTCAACCTAATTACAACAAAAACTTCAGACAACTTGTGATGGTTTGTATATGCTTGGCACTATTAGAAGGTATGGCCTTGTTGGAATAGGTGTGGCCCTGTTGAAGTAGGTGTGTCACTGTAGGGGTGGACCTTAAAACTCTCATCCTAACTGCCTGGAAGCCAGTAGTCTCACAGCAGCCTTCAGATGAAGATGTCGAACTCTCAGCTCTGCCTGCACCATGCCTGCCTGGACGCTGCCATGCTCCCACCTTGATGATAATCAATTGAATCTCTGAACCTGTAAGCCAGTCCCCGGCTAAATGTTGTCTAAGAGTTGCCTTGATCATGGTACCTGTTCACAGCAGTAAAACTCTAAGACACAACTACAAATTGAGGAACATTCTACAGTACTCGAAATCGTTAATGTCATAAAAATAAGGACCAACAGATCAAGGTTGTCTGAGATTCCCAAACAATGTTGGATATTGCCATTGTTCTTGGTTGCTTCTCAGAGGCTGAAAGTTAAGTCCCTATTGTTGAAGACACAATATGCTTTGGACATAGGATCTGTGTGACCTGAGCTGAATCTGACCTGAAAGTCTCCTTCCTGAAGACTAGCTTCCTTTAGGACTGGAAGGTGTTGTGCAAGCTTCCAAGGGAGGGGAGCAATCAATAGTCCTACCCAGCTGTGATGCCTATGAACCACAACACTGACAGCATAACAAGAGAGCCCTAAAGGTGCAATAGTGGCATTCCTTTGCTGGTGGGAGCCAATAGCTGTCTAATTGGACTTGAGATCCGCTACAGCAGGAAAGAAAGCATTCCTGATACTGGAAACCTACCAACCTTCCTGGAGCCAGTGAGGCCATGGACATGGATCTTACAGGAACACCTTCTACCTTCAGTTCACCAAAATACTTATCTTTATACTCACAGGTAAGTGTAGCTCTCTCCCTTGTAACACATAGAGAGCACTGCAGAAAACCACAACTGGTCAAATGCAGAAAATAGTTGATCATGGGGTACCTGGTCCAACAGATACACCTACAACAAAACTCATGCACCCAAGGCTCAAAGAGCATCATGGCAGAGAGATTCTAAGAGCCAAAGGACCAGGAAATCTGCTGTGAGACTATCTCCTAGAACTGAGATTGAGGCTTCACCCATGAAGTCTCATCAACATGGCTGCCTAAACAAGACCTGAACAAGTGCAACACCAATAGGCATGTTAACATAGAAGGGGGAAATCATACAGGGCCCCACCCTAAATAAATAACTAACACTACTGCTAAGAGCAGAAGAATATAGTCTTCCCCAGGGATGAGCCCACAATTGGTTATCCAATAGTAATTGGTCAGCCCTGAAATTATACACATACTAATAACACTAAATAGACTGAGCAAATTTTATTCATGTACAGATATATACATGTATGCATACACATGTCTATATAGGTAACAATAACAAGGAAAAGGAGGCCATAACTTGAAAAGAAGCAATGGTAGAAGAAACACAGGAAGGGCTAGAAGGAGAAAGAGAAGGGGAGAATGATTTAATTACATTTTAATTTCAAAAAATAAAAATCACTGGAAGCACAAAGGGGACCAATAGAAGAATTGGTTTAGACCGGGAGACCACTATGAAGATATGACAACCAAATACAAGGTAGTATTTTGAACTGAACAATAGTAAGAAAACTGACAAATTCTTGGAAAGATAGGATATTTAGTTAACAGGAATATATTGATGTTGATTTCTTACTTTTAAAAAATGCACCCCAGTGAGGTATAGGAATTTCCTGTAGGACTCAATCCTTACTAACTTTACTAACTTTTTGTACAACTTATAAAGTATAGACATAGTGGTACATAGCTATAAGTTCCAGTACTTGGGAGTTGAGGTAAGAGGATCATAGTTTGAGGTCAGCTTGGGCTATATAGCAAATTGTAGGTCAACCTAGATTATAGATCAACAGCAGCAGCCACAGCAATAATGGTTTATATAGTGAATGATTATACTATCAACAAAATTCTATTTTGTTTTTATATATCAAGAAAATGGATAAAAATACACTAAGTGAAAGTATCTCTTGGATTGGAGGAAGAGCTAGGTGGTAGAACATGTGTGAGGCTTTGAATTTAATACCTAATACCATGAGAAAAAAAATTTTCACTTATTACAGCATGCAAATCTACAAAATATGAAGGGGTATATCTAATACAATATGGTTTGGGGGCCCCTAGAGCTACATAGTGAGACCTTCTTGCAAATAAAAATAAAAATAAAGTAAGCAGAATATATGGGCAAAAAGGTAGAAACGTTTCGCTTTGTCAAATACCAACATTTACCAGGAAACTGAAATAATTTAGGGAGTGTGATAGTGGCTCGGGAACAAAAGGTTAGACAACAGCAGAGAGTCTATAATCAGACAAACTGGCTAATATTGACTGTTAACTTGACTAAATTAATTAATACCTAGTCTAGAACATTAGTGAGGTGTATCTCTTGGCTGTGGTTGTGACGGTGATTCTAGAGATGTTTAACTGAGAAAGAAAGACCCATCCTGAATGAGTGGCACTGCCTGTGGGCTGAAGATCCAGACTAATTCAAATGCAAAAGAAAAGCCAGCAGAATGTTGGCATTCCTTTTTCTTTTTGTTTCTGGAGCCACTGAGATATGAACCAACAGACTCCGGCCCCCTGGATGGACTGCATCCCTGAGCCTGTGAGCTAAAACAAACCTTTCATCCCATACATTGCTTACTGTCAGCCATTTGCGTACAGTAAGGAGAAAAGTAACTAATTCGGGAGCTTCGATGAATGACAGAGGTGGCATTAGGTTATCCACGTGGAAAATAATGAAACTAGCTCCCTACCTTATAGCACACAAAAAAACAATTCCAGTTGGAATAAAGATTTAAATACAAAAGGTAAACTTTCGTTAGGAAAAAAATATGTATATGTTCATGGGCCAAAGAACTCTAGAAAACTGCTGCTTACAATAGAGAAAAGATCCATTCATTCAACTCCTTTAAGAAAAGATGTTCTGGGGCTTCGGGTAGAGTACTTGCTAGCACTGGTAAGGTTATAACACTCTGGCTTCACTCCCTGGCATTATAGCAAAAAAAAAAAAAAAAACAAAAAAAAACCTACTAATAAAAAGATACAATGAAGTAACAAATGGAGAGTATGATATCTAGTCTTATCAACTTGGCACAAGCTAGAGTCATTTGAGACATGGGATCCTCAATTGAGAAAATATCTCCAAAAGATCAGGCTCCATGCAAGTCTGTAGGGCATTTTCTTTTCTTTTCTTTTCTTTTTTTTTGGTTTTTTTCGAGACAGGGTTTCTCTGTGTAGTYCTGGCTGTCCTGGAACTCACTCTGTAGACCAGGCTGGCCTCAAACTCAGAAATCCGCCTGCCTCTGCCTCMCAAGTGCTGGGATTAAAGGCATGCGCCACCAACGCCCGGCGGGCATTTTCTTAATTAGAGATTGATTCAAGAGGGCTCTGCCCCTTGTGGGCAGTGCCATCCCTGAGCCAGTGGTCCTGAGTTCTGTTAAGAAAGCAGGCTGAGCAAACCATAGAGAAGAAACCAGAAAGCAGCACCCCTCTATGGCCTCTGCATCAGCCCCGGTCTCCAGGTCCCTGTCCTGACTTTCTTCACTGATGGAAGCAGAAAGTGAATGCCAAATGATGTGGAAGTGTGAGCCAAATAAACCCTTTCCCTCCCCAACTTGCTTTTGGTCACGGTGTTTCATCACAATACTAACCCTAACTAAGACAGAAAAGATTTGATGCCGTAACTGGCAAATTATGAGACTCCAAAACAAAAGAATTTACACTATATTGACAAAAGAGACAGGATTATAAGAACAATAGAATCTTTTATACATTGAAAAGAGCATAAGTTGTATCATAGTTTAAAATACGGTTTGACAGAATATTATCAGGTGGCACTTTTATATACCCTATTAACCAGCAACCCCATCCTTAGATTGAATACACCTAAGAAGAAGAGCTGTGTATGGAAAGCAGAGACACACAAAAGAACATTTAAGCAGTGCTGTTAAGAGCAAAAAGCTGGAAGGGACTCCATGTCCACCAACAGAAATATGGATTGATTGTTTTATGATCATTTGAAGTGTTACACATCATTGATAGTGAACTACCACATGCAGCAAAAGATGTGAATCTCAGGGATATAGTTAACAGTGAAAACCATACACAATAGTGTTCTGTAGTAATTTCATCTGAATTGAAACATTCTTTGGAAGGGAGAAAGAAGGCGGGCATATGAAACTCAAGAAGTGAAACAGATTTCCAAGGTCCAGCAAGTTCAGCAAGTTCAGAAGACCTCTTCCCAAGTTTACAAAAGCAGTAGGAAATTAATGGGGAGTGGAGAGCCCTGGTAGGAGTTTCACATAGGGTAGGCAAAGAACTCCGAGGATGTACCTTTCGTGAGTTATCATCCATGCTGGGGTGGGCATTTCAGCAATGCAGCTGACTTTCAATCATCCATGCTCCTAAAAGTAACTCCAACAAACTCATTGGTTCATATGATGGCTAATACTGACTGTCAACTTGACAGGATCTAGAATACTGAAGATCAAACCTTTGGGGATGTCTGTGAGGGATTACCTAGATTAGGATAACAGGTGGAAAGCCTCACCAAACTGGATGGTACCATTTCTATACCTTGGGCTCCTAGACTGAGAAAGGAGACAGTAAGCTCAGTGCATTTATCCATCATTGCGTCTAACTGTGATCACAATGTGGAAAACTGCCTCAAGCTTTTGCTGCTACGACCTTCCCAATACCATGGAGTGTATACTCCAACTGTGAGTCAAAACAAACCTTTTTGACTATCAAAGAGAGGACAGAATGATTGTAAGAGTCAGAGGTCTGGAAGCATGTAGCCAAACAATGTCTTCTGGACACCAAGGGACTGCTGTTCTATAAACTCACAAGATCAAGCCAATCAGTATTCCAGTATGGAAGGAGAAAGGCTCAAGAGCCTCTTTATCTAATAGAGGAGCTATTGACAGTTGATGGCTTCAGAAAGGAAGAGAATTAGTTTCCTGGTGTGGCCTCTGGTAGGTTGACCATATTCTGGTGGATGGCCATGAGTATACGGGCAACATTAGAATCAGCGAGATATTAAAGAGGACATGAAGTTGGATGCAGTTGAGGATGGCAATGGTGAAAGTTAGGAGGAGTGGGGTGTGAAATGATTGAAATAACATTGTATGTAGGACATGTGGGGTTGCACATACCTACCCCCTTCTCCACCCCCTCTTGTATGTGAGTACACCCTGCAGACACACCAGAAGAGGGAATCAGATCTCATTACAGATGAGCCACTCTAAGAGCCACTGTGTGGTTGCTGGGATTTGAACTCAGGACCTCTGAAAGAACAGTCAGTGCTCTTAACCGCTGAGCCATCTCTCAAGCCCTGAGTATACCTTTTAATTCCTGCATACACGAGGCAAGTAGGTGTGTATGAGTTCTGCACCAGCCAAGGCTCCATAATGACATCTTCTTTAAACAAACAAACAAACAAACAAACAAACAAAACCAGAATCAATCTCCCCCAAACCCTTATATATGTTTGTGAAATACTAAACAAATTAATAAAAATTCTGTATTTTACAAAACAAGCATTTCTATAGGATGCTTTTGTTGAAGCAATGTCATAAATAACAGAAATGGGACTAGTTCTTACTCTGAGCTAGCAGCAGAACTTGATAGAGTCATTCACATGCTGATGGTTTTGAAGGCATGAAGGACGGAGGACTGAAGGAGGTCACAAACTCTTGCACTGTGGCCTGAGGCCAGACAATGCATGACAAGGCTGGAGTCCCTGAAAGGTGTAGGAAGCCACTGTGTGCGGCTGTGAAGGTAAAGCCACGGGAGGTCTGCAGGCAGTGATAAGCCACGCTAAGAGGTTATACGAACTGCTAGAAGCAGGGAGGGAGGGGTGGGGATACTCAAGGCCTTCGAGCCCAGATAATTTTATCAGGAGCTCCAGCTGCTTGACATAAACTTCAGGAGTTTGTTTTCTATACTATTTTGTTTAAACTTTGGTCCTATTATAATCACCATGCTTTTCGTTTAGAACAGAAGTGTTTATTCTGTGCCATTATGTACAAGAAACATGTAACTTAGCTTTTACTTTTTAGGAACTCACATCATATCCAAGAGATTGCCTTCAACTCGACATGAGATATGAACTTTGAACTTTTTTGAGACAGGGTCTCTCTGTGCAGTCCTGGCTGTCCTGGAACTCACGCTATAGACCAGGGTGGCCTGGAGCTCACAGAGATCTGGCAGCCTCTGCTGCCACCACCTGGCTTGACTTTGAAAATTCTAACACTGTTGAAACTGTTAAAGACTGTAAGGACTTTGAATATATACATTGCATTGCAAGATATCCACAACACTTTAGGGACAAGAGGTGGAAACTTATAGTTTGAAAGTGATATGTTTGGGTGCCAAGTTGACAAGGGATGGAGTTGTGACGATTAACAATTAATAATTAACAATCATCAACATATTAATCAATCATCAATTAATATATTAATAATTAATAATTACTGGCTCATTAATAATTAACAATATAGCAATTAATAATTATTGACACAATTAACAACATTAATTAATGACATAATAATTAATTAATAATTGATTAATTATTAATTAATTAATATATTAATTAATATAAACCGTTAAAAATTAATGATTAATCCTGTCAACCTGACAGGATCTCGAGTCACTGAACAGACAAGTCTGGGCAGATCTGCTCAGGATTATCTAGAATCTAGATTCCAGATTAAGATATGAGTAGATTCACCCTAAATACGAGTGGAACCATAGTACTGGGCTAGGTCCTGAACTAAATAAATCCAAGCTCTTCCTGCTAGGATTTCCTCTCCATGATTATATTAGTTAGTTTTCTGTCAACTTGAATAAGCTAAAGAGATCTGAGAAGAGGGAATCTCAAATGAGAAAATACCTCCTTGTTTTGGATACCAAAACTGAACTGATCCCAGTAAAGTCCAGTTCTGGGCATCTAGTCATTGTCCTAGACTCTAGGTCAGTACCTGATGACAGCCTCAAGGCCCATCCTGGCGCCACATTCCTCAAGGCTTCAGGCTACAGGTTCTTGATGAGGTCAGAATCAAGCCCATACCAGAGGGACTTAAGTGACCACAGGCTCCAGAATGGCCAAAGTACCAAACCTGTCTAAATACTAGGTCACATGCTTAGATTTACATCATAGCCAAACATGCTCCAGTGACCCTGGGCCCCCAAAATTCCGGTGCACTCTAGCACTAGGCCAGCCTTTGTAGCCTACGACCTGCCTCAGCCCACGGTCAGCCCTCTTTGCTGTAGTTACCAAGCTGATACTAAAGACACACGCTCTAGGCTTACCTAGTGACAGGCTGGCCCCTATATCTTTACATCCCATAAGACCCACAGTCTAGGCTATTCTAGCAGAATGAGGGTCCAGGTATATCCCAGCAGACCTCAATGCTGGGCTGAACCTCATGGATCCAGGCCCCAAACTTGACCTAATACCAGGCCTACTCAGGATCTAGGCTAGTTTCTAAAGTTTTAGGCTCCATAAAATAAAAATTCTAAGACTTCTCCAGCATAGATAAGATCCATGCTTTCCCAAGTAGGCAGTGATGCCTGGCCAATCCCTGTAGATGCAGGCTTTAGCTCTTATCTTATAGATTCAGAATCTAGATCCCCAGCCCCATGGAATCAGATTTCGAGACTGTCCCAGTGCTAGGCCAGACCTAACTGACTTAAGATTTAGGTATAAGCCAAAGGACCAGACACCATCCCAAATGCTGGTTAGCTTCTACAGACTCAAGTTCAAGGTTCACCCCATTACTTAGTGGATCCTCTAACCTAGACCTGAAGCTACATCTTGAAGATACCCATGGACATAAACTCTAGGCTCACTGCTTCACACTCAATCTATAGGTTAATGCTATTGCAGCCTAGGTTCTAGGCCTAATAACATGGACCCAAGCATGAGGTCCACCTTGTAATCCAGGTATCAGGAACCAACTCTGTCACACTAAGCCTGTCCACAGAACATACTGACCAGTGAAGGGCTGTCATAGAATAAAAACACTTTGGAAAGATGGAAATAATATTCCACTTCTTCAAATGTACAGACATAAAAGCATAGCCACAGGTACTATCAGAGAAACACAGTGGTAAAGGAACCAAGGAAAGCAGCAGCAACCAACCAACTGTAAAGAAGAGATTTATGACTGCCTAAAAAGGTTCGATAGAATTGTTATAAAGTTCATTGGGAGCTAATAAAAACACAGCAGGGGAAAAAAATCAATGTTAGCAAGATAACACTAAATGGCCCAAAGTAAAAATTAATAAAGATACTGAATTTATTTATTTTTTTTAAAAATCAAAAATTCTGAAGTGGAAAAAATGCAGTTATCGAGGTGAAAATGCAATATAGAGCATCAATAGAATAAAAAACAGGAAATGATCTGCAAATTCAAAGGCATACTATTGGAAAATATATAGTTAGAGCAGAATAAAAGAATGAAAATGAAGAAGCTTATGGGTTGACATCAAAAGAACAGGAGTACTTGACCAAGAAAAGACAAAGGGACAAAGAGCTTAAAGAAAGAATAGAGAATGATTTGACTTTTACAAAAGATATAACTTTCCAAGTATGGGGAGGTCAAATAGATTCAATCTGATTTAATGTAAAAAGGACTACAGAGTCAAACCGTCAAAAGCCAAGAACAAAGAATTCTGAAAGGGGCAAGAAGAAGCAAGTACTACGTGGAGAGTTGCAGTAAGCATGCCATCAGATTCCTCAGCAGAGACCCTAGAGGCCAGTTAAGAGATGATCTATTCAACCTGCTAAACAAAACACACAAAACAGAACCTTCCCAATCAAGAGCATTGTCACTGGCAAAGCTATTCTTCACAAATGAAGAGAAATAACACTTACCACACAAATAAAGCCATCCCTAACTGTTTTTAAAGAAATGCTAAAGGGGGCTGGAGAGATGGCTCAGTGGTTAGGACCTCTGACTGCTCTTCCAGAGGTTCTGAGTTCAATACCTAGCAACCACATGGTGACTCACAACCATCTGTAATGGGGTATGATACCCTCTTCTGGTGTGTCTGAGGACAGCTACAGTGTACTCATATACATAAAATTTGTAGTTATTTTTAAAAATTGCTAAAGAGAGTTCTTTTAAGCTTATACCTTTACTATGACTATTAAGAAACAAAATAGTGGGGCTGGAGAGATGTCTCAGCAGTTAAGAGCACTGACTGCTCTTCCGAAGGTCCTGAGTTCAAATCCCAGCAACCACATGGTGGCTCACAACCATCTGTAATGAGATCTGATGCCCTCTTCAGGAGTGTCTGAAGACAGTTACAGTGTGTTTACATATAGTAGATAAATATTTTAAAAAAAAAACCAAAATAGTAAAAAATAACAGTGCAACAATTTAATATACAATACAAAAATGTATGTTGTGACATTAAAACCCTAAGATGTCATGAGAAACAAAAGGATAGTTACTTGATTCAATCAAAGCTGCTATCAGTTTGAAATCACCTCTTATAGTTAACCTGATTTTAAGTAGATTAAAAGTCTCCAATCAAAAGACTAAATGGAAGCTGGTGGTAGTGGTGCATGAATTTAATCCCAACAGGTGGATCTCTGAGTTCCAAGCCAGCCTGATCTACAGACAGCCATTATTGGCTATCTTAGACCATAAAATAGTTCTGAGCAAGGTGTGGTATTGCCTTTAATCCCAGCACTCAAAAATTCGAGATCATTGATTAAGAGCATTGAGTCTGAGTCCAAGGACAGTCAGAACTGTATAAAGACCCTATAAAAGAAATTTAAAAAGAAAGAAACTTTTTCTTTAGTCACTTATTTCAGTAATACTAGATATTAAAGAAGTTAAAAATGACTACAACCACATTTTAAAGTCAAAGATAATAATTGTTTTCATATTTCTAAGGGGAAAATTATGAATGGCCACCAATGAACAATTACCTCACTCAAATATTCACTGTTTCTAGTATTTCATTATTCATAATGGCAGTTATGAATCTTCCTTGTATTTTAAAGGTCAAACACATTCTACAGCTCTGAATTAAACAGTGTAATATAGCTATCCTATTATGCCTAAATTATTAAACCCATCATGCTACAAGTACTAAAAGTACTCATTTAAGATTCAATATTCTTTGTATGTAATGTTGATTAAAATGTACCATGCACCACTAGAAAATGATTAAGTGTCTTGTAATAGAAATAAAACATAGATCAGTATGGGTAAAAAGCAGACATGTATGGGTAAAAAGCAGAAGGTACATCTCAAAAGTAAATGCATTAAAAGGAAGTCATTAAAAGGGCTGGAGAGATGGCTCAGTGGTTAAGACTGTTCACTGTTCTTCCCGACAATCAGTTTAGTTCCTAGCATCCACACTACGGTTCACAACTGTCTGTAACTCCTGCTCCAGGAGAGCTAATGCTTCTGGTCCCTGTGGGCTCTCGCACAAATGTGATGCACACACACAGGCACAAATCCATACTCATGAAATTATATAAATGTTTAAAAGTTTGATAAATCATTACAAACTTGTGAAGGAAAATGTAGATACCAATGTTGGTATTTTGAACACTGACATATAACTATGAATTTTATTTTACTTACTTTCCTTGTGTCAAAGCCATGGTAGTCTCTGTATTTGTGCTCCCCTTAATTTCTATGAGATTTCCTTTGCCTATTAGACGTTCTACTTTCTTTCTTTAAAAGGTAAAATCAATTTCTTGATTTCATAAACTTTGGTTTGCATAGAATGTCTTTCTTCTTCTTTAAGCCCCCACCATTTTCTCAAATAACACAAAATTATGTTTCCCCCTTAAGGAAATTCTTTTATAATAAATTAAACCAAAACCAAAAACAAAACAAAAACAAAAAAATAAATTAAACCAAGAAACAGAAGGTAATAATGAGGTTGCATGGTTCATAGTTTTGTATCACAAAGAATAGAATTTAGTGCTCGTCTTGAGAATACTTGTTTCTTTCTTTTTTTTTT
>BDUI01005958.1:45641-58498 GCA_002335545.1 Apodemus speciosus
AGGCGGATTTCTGAGTTCGAGGCCAGCCTGGACTACAGAGTGAGTTCCAGGACAGCCAGGGCTACACAGAGAAACCCTGTCTCAAAAAAAAAAAAAAAATTTCTATGTACCAAAGTACTCAATGAAGCTGGGCAGTGGTGGCGCACACCTTTAGTCCTAGCACTTGGGAGGCAGAGGCACAGAGGTGCAGAGGTGCAGAGAGGCAGAGAAGAGGCAGAGAGGCAGAGGCAGAGGCAGAGGCAGAGGCAGGCGGATCTCTGAATTCAAGACCAGCCTGGTCTATAGAGCAAATTCCAGGACTGCCAGGGATACACAGAGAGACCTTGTCTTAGAGGGGAAAAAAAGACACAATGAAGAAAACAAAAGGACAATCCATAGAACAGGACAAAGTATTTGCAATTACTACTTTTGACATGGGTCTTCTATTCTGATACCAAAGCAAAAACAAACAAACAAAAACCTCTCATACTTCAAGACTATAAGGATAGTAAATAATCCAATTAAAAATGACTAAGGGTTTAAACAAACAGTTCTTTAATGATCATACACAAATGGAGAATAAATGCAGAAAAGGGGATTTCAGAACATTATTATGAAATGAAAATCAAAACCATCATGACATAGATACTATTTTATATTTACTAGAATTTCTATAATCAAAGGCAGAACAAAAACAAAAAGGCAAAAAAATTGTGCTGGTGAGGATGTGGAGAAACTGGCACATGCTTACATTGTTGGTGGGAGTACAAAGTGGTAGAGGCACCTATACAAACAATTTTTCCTCAGAAAAGTTAAATATAGATATTATAAGACACAGTGATTCTATTAAGGAGAGAAGAAAACGTATTCACATCAGCACTTCCACACAGACATTCAAGAAAATCTGCAAAAATATAAAAACAACTGAAATGCTTATCAACTGACCAATGGATAAACAGAACACAGAATATCTGTACAATAGAATATTATTTTATAATAAAATAAATAACATATACAACAGCACAGATGAACTTGGAAAATATTTTTTGTGCCTGTGCACATGGAGACCAGAGGTGAATCTTGTGTGTCTTACTTGAGGTGCCACTCACCTTGTTTTTGAGATAGCGTCTTTCACTGGCCTGGAGTAACAAGTAAGCCAAGCCATTATTGAGCCCCATAAATCTTTCCTTTCCCAGTGGACAGAATACAAGTGTGTACGACAATGCCAGGTTTTTTTTTTTTTAAATATGGGTTCTTGGGGTTGAACTCAGGTCCTCCTCCTGTTTGTACAGTAAGCACTTTACTGACTGAGCCATTTCCTTAGCCCCTGGAAAACATTATTTTTAAGTAAAAGAAGCCATATGTAGGCTTGGCTGGCTTGGAGCTTGCTATGTAGACCAGACTGCTCTTGAACTCACACAGATCTGCCTACTTTGGCTTCCCATGTGCTGGGACTAAAGGGACACACCATCACGCTTGGCTATACGGAATCATTTATATGGACTATGAGGGTAGGGGAGGAGCAGGGAGGGAAATACTAGGAACTGACTACTAATGAGTATGAAGTATCTTTAGCAGGAGGCAAGAATAAAACGTTTCAAAGACTGATCTTGGTGACTGTTGCATATCATCTTGAATATTACTACAACCACTGAATACCCCTCAAAAAGTTAAATTTATAGTATGTAAAATATATTTCAATAAAGTTGTGACAAAAAAGATGGAGGTAGGCAGAGGGTGTAGCTTAGTGGTAAAGTGTATGCTTAGCATTTGAAATGGTTCAATTCTCAGCACCAGAAATATGGGACAGAAAAGATGGGAAGTAATGAGAGAACATTTGTGTATTAATGCTGTTTTATATAGAAGATAAAACTGGTGAAGAGATGTCCAGGCAGAGTGGTACACACCTTTAATCTCAGCACTTTGTAGGCAGAGGGAGATCTCAGTGAGTTCCAGAATAGCCAGAGCTGCAAGGTAAGAGCCTGTCTTGGGAGAAAAAACAGAGAGAGAATATGGGGCTTTTTAAAAATAGAAGTGGAAAAATTAGATTTTAATGACAGCAAGAAATGATTAATATATAATAACAGAGAAGACAAGATAAATGAATTCACGTGGTATATGGCAGATGGTGGGGATTTAGGAACCTCCTTTCCTTCTTTTTGTGAGACAGGATCTTGCTCAGACTTTTGTACCCAGACTCTGCCTGGAATTTGTGGTTCTCCTGCCTCAGTCTCACGAGTGAAAGCTTTACATTTTAGGTAAGCAACAGGCCTGAGCATGAGGACCAAAGCATGGAGATTCCAGCAGAGAGAAGAACAGGGCACAGAACTGAGAACTGAGAAAGCCCATCTATGGGGATATTAAAATCACCTACAGTTAGCCTGGAAGGGCATGGAGCGGGAAAAGTGGGTGGCAGTGACTAGCATTGGAGCTAGGCTCCTGACCAGCGCGTGCAAGGTTCTGAATTACAGCACCGGGGAGGAAGGGCGGGGGCAGCTGTCTGTCATGTGTACGTACAACTAACATAGAGGGGTGGTGGATAGTTAAGGCTTGAAATGGAGTAGCTTAATATAAATAATATAAATAAATAAATCACTTATTATACAGAAGAAAAATAACAGGTTTGGGGCAGTGCTCATCATTCCTAGATTCCATCATTGGCGACAAACACAAAAGCAACCACATAGAGTTTGGGTCCAGCACGAGGGCTTTATTGGGCAAACGCGTTTGCTGCCAAGTCTCATAACCTGAGTTTGATCCCCAGAGCACTTGTTGGGTACGGAAAGAACTGATTCCCACAAGCTGTCCTTTGACCTCCACGTATGTGCTGTGTGTGGCATATGTATACCCATACACACAATAAATGAATAGATAAATAAATGCGATATAAGTACAGTAATGTGTTGCTTAACAGCATATGTATTCTAAGTAACTCATTGTTCATTTTAAAGGGTCTTATGTTTTACCAACTGAGCTAGTCTGGTCAAATTTTTTTTTTTTCTAACCAGGCCCTGACCCTGCTTAGCTTCTGAGATCAGATGAGGTCAGTCTTGTTCATGGTGATGCTTTTCTCAAGTGTTCCCTTTTATCAGCATGTACTTACATAAACCAATGCGCATGATGTCACTAGGTGATTAATCTTATGAGACCAGTGCTGTATTTTCAGTTCGTTGTTGACCAAAACATTGTTATACAGCATATGAATGTAACTATGGGGAAGGAATCCTGTAAGCATCACACCGAACAAGAAGGCAAAGCAAAAAAAGTCAGGAGCCATCTAGGATAGGTTAAGGCTACCAGGTGGCCTTCCTGGAGGTGGCCCAACATTTTTGCAGTGGTCTACAATGGGTGAACTCGATGGCAAGGTTCCAAAGAGAGTTCATCTCAGGATTGCTTCTTGCAGCTGACATGCCTTCCCTCTCATTATTAAATTAATATAATAATCCCTGGCCATTAGCCTACCCTCATTGATCAGATTTCCTGCAGATCAACATAAGGATGAACTTTCAAGAATGAATGCTGTTTAGATGAGTTAATGATTCTATACAATTCCTAATTTGATTCAAATAATTTTAGGAAGGTTTTAAGACATGGTCTTAGTTGCTTTGCTAGAAAGATGTAACAAAGTTAGATTCAAGAATAGAATGCGCCAGGCGTTGGTGGCGCACGCCTTTAATCCCAGCACTTGGGAGGCAGAGGCAGGCGGATTTCTGAGTTCGAGGCCAGCCTGGTCTACAGAGTGAGTTCCAGGACAGCCAGGGCTACACAGAGAAACCCTGTCTTAAAAACAAACAAACAAAAAAAAAAAACAAAAAAAAATAGAATGTACCCACTCCTCACAATGGTAAGTTAATGCTGCAAAGTAAGAAATACAATGAGCTTTCATAGTTACACTAAAAAGAGAAATAGACTTGGGACAAATTTGTGTTCGACCAAAAGCATTCAGGTCCAAGGATAAAGTCACAGGAGTGCACTCTGATAAGGCAGGGCCGGGTAAGAACTAGTGCTTTGAACTTATGACAAGCATATAGAATTTAACACTGCTCTGAATGTAATACCAACCTCCTTCTGTAACTTCCATTTTATATACTATTCTATCTCTGAGGTAATTCTCTAAAGAACCTTTTATCTAAGAAAGTATAAAAAGGCCAGAGAAAGGAAAGTTATTGGTTGGATGGTTTGGCTTGGGGGGGCTCTGCCCCATCCATCCATCCATCCATCCACCCACCCATCCAAATATATATGTCTGTTTGTCTGTATGTAGGTGTATGTGTGCATGTAAGCGTGCATGAACATTTGTGGAGTGCATGATACAGGTGGTTGGGCTCAACAAAAATGTGAATGTGTTAATGCGCGAATGAGAATGTGACTGAGAATCGAATTGTATGTATAAATGTATATGTGTCTGTGCATATCTGCCTGTGTATCTCATCTTAATTCTTTTCCTTTCCTTCCTCTCTGGTTCACAAAGAGTTAACCAGTCTAGCAAGAGAGGCCTCTTGCTGCCTGGACATAAAAGGGAGCAATTTTCCCCTGCTGCTAGGCAACAGGTGTTAATTGCCCAAGCCAGTAGTTTTTAACCACAGAATAAGCAAGAAAAAATTTAGGACATTTTAGAAGTTATCAGCAAGCATTCAGTATAGTTAGAGCTAGAAGGCTAGATACCATCAGTTTTCAAAAACATGTCCGATTCTGTGTCCCACTTCAAACCATTCCAGGTCAGGCTAGCTCCCAGTCAACAAAACAAAACGAAACAAAACAAAACACAAATATTAGGGCAAAATGTTATCATGTCCCTCCTGATATAACAACAAACAGGTAACTTATCTTCTGGTATTCATGCCTAAAATGCAGACTTCAATATAATCACAACAAAACTTACACAAACCTGAATTCTACAAAACAACTGGCCAGGATATTTAAAAAAATATCAAATTCAGCTGGGAGTGGTCCCAGCATTCAGGAGGCAGAGGCAGGTGAATCTCTGTGAGTTTAAGGCCAGCCTGTTCTACATGGTGAGTTGTAGGACAGCCAGGGCTATGTAGAGAGATCCTGTTTTAAAAAACAAAAAGACATATAAAAGTCAAAGTAATGAAAGACAAGAAAGACTACAAGAACTGTTCCAGATGAGGAAACTCGGCTGAATGACAATGTTACCTGATTTAGGTAATTTGACTGAAGTATATATTGAAACTCTTCCAAAAAGTTTAAAAATTTGAAAGTTTAAAAATTCTGAAAACACAGGCTGGAGAGATGGCTCTAGTGTTTAAGAGCACTTGTTGCTCTTGCAAACCACCTGTAACTCCAGTTCCAGGAAATACTATGCCCTCTTCCAGCTTCTGTGGGCCGTGCATCCACATGCCAGCAAAACACATAAAAAATAAATATATCTTTTAAAAAATACGAAAACACAGCCAGGCAATGGTGGCGTACGCCTTTAATCCCAGCACTCAGGAGGCAGAGACAGGTGGATCTGAGTTCCAGGACAGCCAGGGCTACACAGAAAAACCKTATCTTGAAAAACAAAACAAAAATGAAAACATAGGGCTGGGGAGATAGCTCAGAGGTTGAAAGCACCTGTTGCTCTTTCAGAGGACCTAGGTTCAATTCCCGGCATCTACATGGTGACTCATAACCATCTATAATCCCAGATCCCGAGGCCCAATGCCCTTTTCTGACCTTTTTCTGCACTAGGCACGCACACAGTGCATGTACATACATAACGGCTGAATACTCATACAGATATAAAAAAAAGAATAAATCTAAAAAAAAAAAAAAAACCTAAAAATCTTTCTGAAAACAGGGCTTGGATATAGCTCAATGGTAGAGTGCCTGCCTATCATGTGAGAGAACATGGGTTCACTCCCCAGCACTGGAAGTAATCAGAAAACAAAAACAGGGTTAAAAAGAAATAAAGGAAATACATGGAAATGGCAATTAGAATCAAGGATACCTACCCCCACCCTCACACAGTGGAGTATTAGAAAGCTGCAAGGGTGGGCAAGAGTGTTCAGTGGAAAGCCAGCAGGATCACTGTTTAAGTCAGTGTTTGGTGGGGCAGGGATTTCTAACTGGCACGATCATTGGAGAGCATTAGTGACATTAGCGGGCATCTACCAGAGATGCCCATTGTTCAGCATGCACCAGACAACACCACATAACAAAGAATTGTACTGCATCCATACAACTTTAGACTGACCTACCAAACCATTATTTAAGTTTAAAGAAGTCTGCTTATTCATTTCTAATTTATCCACTTGAACAACATTTAAAGAAAGTCTGTCATGTCGTTACTACAGCCCTATCAGTAAGTGAAAAGAGAAAAAGATAAAAACCCTTTTCCCTTTCCTAGAGCTTGCAATTGAGTATATAATTAGGCAACAAACTACAAACACAATAGAAGTAAATAACATACAGCCGTACACTGTATAATGAAGTTATGGTCAACAATGGCCCGCTTAAATGACGTTCATCCCATAAAATTGTATTGTCTGGTGATGTCACAAAGGTCTTAGTTTGAGTAAGCACTCTATATTTTTGCACAATGACAAAATTACATAATGATACTTTCCCAGGGTTGTATTCCCATTGTTAAGCAACACATAACTGTGCTATGTAAGAAGATGGAATGCAATGGGAACCAATAAAGTTGGGTTAGTGTTCAGACTCGGATGGATTTTTTAAGTAGGTTCATGGTACCCAGTCATGGTAGACTTCAACGAGAAAATGACAACTAAACAGAAACCTGAAGAAAATGAGGGAATGAGACCTGTAGGTAATTTGGGGAAGAGTATTCTAAAGGGAGGGAAAGTCCTCTAGGCATAAGTTGACTAATGCATTCAAATAACCCTCAGGAGACTATTATAGGGGAAATGGAGTAAGGGGCAGAGTGGGAGGAGGTAAGGCTAGAGGAGTTACCGAACAAGGATATTCGTTTATATTTGCTTTTCTACAAATCTAGCAACCATACAGAAAGACATATAAACATTCTTTTGTTCAGAACTTTATGAAGAATTACTCATCACTTATGGAAAGGGAACTATATCCTGTGGTTTCTGAATCACTACTCAATCATTCACATGTAGCTGTCACATGCACAAGTCACATACATGAATTCGTGTGTCAAGTTATTTCTTTTAGTGAAGTTCTATCAAAGCATTTTTGTATTGAGGTGCATACTGTTTTATTATAAATTTCTCTTCAGCCCCAGCACTCAGGAGGCAGAGTTAGAGGCCAGCCTGGTTTACAAAAGAGTTCCAGAACAACCAGTGCTGTGCACAGGGGAACCCTGCCTTGAAAACCAAAAGCAAACAAGCATACAAAAATAAAATCTTCTCCACTTTATTACAATTGAAGTGCCATTATAAGCTGTGGGAAGATGGTGTATGTAGAGTCTACTTTGTATGCTCTTCATTAAAAAATAGTGAAGGAGGCAAACTATACATTACAAAAATCGACTGTTGGATCTATAGTTGTCGGGATGACAAAGGTATAGCAAGAATGTGGAAAAGTTACGGTAGGAATGGGAAGAGATTTGTGATACCTGACAGCTCGAGTTTCAAAAGGTCGGATCTAGAAGGACTCCTGGATGAGGCCAGAAAAGATGCCCAGGGCTACACAGGGATATAATTAGAATATCCTTGGACTATCTGTGGTGAACAAGGTTACATAATGGCTATTAATCTGCTTTGTGGCTCTGGCGGTGGGGCATGTCTTTAATCCCAGCACTCAGAAGGCAAAGGCAAGTGGTTCTCTGTGAGTTCAAGGCCAGCCTGGTCTACAGAGTGATTTCCAGGACAGCTAGGGCTGTTCCACAGCAAAACCCTTTCTTGAATAAACAGAAGAAACTGTTTTGTGGGGTGGGGTGGGGTGGGGGACCAAGACAGTGTTGTACATTGTAACCCAGGTTTACTTTGGACTCACTATATAGCTGAGGCTGGTCTGGAACTTGTGGCAAGCCTCCTGGATGCTGTGAATATAGTCATGCACCACCATCAAAGCTGCCTAAAAAGCAGCTTAATATAATTTTCTCCCCATCCTCGGTGTTTCTACCTGTTTAACAGAGAAGGCAGAGGAGCAGATGAGACTTACAAGTAGCTCAAGACCAGGCTCCAGTTTTGTGCTCTACCTTTGGGCCACGCTCATTTTTATAAACATCGCACCTCCAACCACATTAGGGTTAGGAGAGTTAGGTTCAGGGTGGAAAGTGAGAGGACAGAAATATTCAAAAAGATCTAGTGGGGAGAGAGAGGGTCAGAGACAGACAAGGGTGAAAAAAAAGTCAGAGACTAAGAGAATCAATATTTTTTCAATCACAATCATCATTATTTATTGAAAAAATTTCTAGGGACCAAGCATGCGCATTGGCTCACGTAGAGACAGACCCCCATTTGACAGATGATGAAACTGAGACTCAAATGAATAAAGCGGAGAGTTCAAAGTTTCATAGTTGGATTCAAGGAGTTGGGTAAGGATTAGGCCTCCTGAGTCTGGGATATCTTACTACGTCTCAGAGAGAGAGAAAATATTGGGTAGAGGCAGATATGGAGTCAAGACTACAACACAGACAATCACGTGAGCAGCAGACCTGCACAAAATCTTTTCCCCAGAGACAGGGATTGGGAGGCTTTCGGAGGTTGGGCACGGGTGGTGGGTTCAAGAGGGTACTACTCACCTGGGTACCGTCTGGAGAGGACGCAGGAGCACTCGCCTTCCTTTTTTGCTACGCAAAGGATCCTCCACCACCCACGGACCTAGAGTCGAAAGGCCGCCCAGGTAAAAGCGCGCCAGGTCCCTCCCCACACGCGTTCTGGGCTGTTCTCTCCCCTCCCGCCGTTTTCTTACCCACCACCCCATCTTTACTGCTTCTCTTGGGATACCTTTAGTCTCCGTAGGTTCTACAGCTGCCACAGGAGAATGGATACCTGGCCCGCAGCAAGATCTCGCAGACACACGGACGCTTCACGCAACGCTCCACCGAACCCTGGCAGGGTAACGATGCTCCACCACTCTCGCGGGCTCCTCAGCTCCCATTGGAGGATTGCTCTCCTGCCTTCCCCGAGATTGGTTGGAATTGAAAGCACCGATGAAAACTCCACCCTCTCCAGGGTGTGATTGGCTTATGAGCCAAGCCCTTCCGTTAACAATACTGGTCAGGAAAGGATTACTTCTCAGTCCTTTTGCAAGTCCAGTGGACTGGGCTTCCGGGGGTTGTTTGTGAACACGCAGGAAACCCTAAACCAGATTAAGCACAAATCACTGAATAGATCTATTACTTTCGCGACGTCTTCTTTCTTTCTGTAGCCACGTTGCCCTTACACCATTTTGCTTAGAGACACTGCGACTCTCCTTCCAGTTTCCTATAGCTCCACACCCACTTGTTGGAGTTTCTGAGCTAGGTTTCTCTCTTTCGCGGTAAGCATTGTTCCTAATTCCATACATGGAGAGTAAGGTAATCCAACTTTGTAGCCCTGGCTGACTCGCCACGTAAACACCGAGGAGAATAAGGTGATCAAACTTTGTAGCCCACGGCTTGATTCGCTATGGAAATCAGGCCTGCCTCTGCCTCCTGAGTGCTAGAATTAAAGGTATGAGCCATTTATACCCGACAGATCTTATTTCATTTTTTAAAAAGGTGTGGTCAATGTTCAAGTAAAAGAATCTATGACCTAAACAGGCAAACCCGATGAGACATTGGTAGTATAGTGGTGAGCATCGCTGCTTTCCAATGAGGCAAACTTACAGGCCGGAAATTGTGCAGCAATTATTTAGAATAAAATCCAGCTCTCTTGTCTTCTTCTTTTTTTGTTTTGTTTTGTTTTTTGTTTTTTTCGAGACAGGGTTTCTCTGTGTAGCCCTGGCTGTCCTGGAACTCACTCTGTAGACCAGGYTGGCCTCGAACTCAGAAATCTGCCTGCCTCTGCCTCCCAAGTGCTGGGATTACAGGCGTGCGCCACCACGCCCGGCTCTCTTGTCTTCTAAAGGAAAGGTATTTAAGAAGGAAAGGAAGACAGAAAGGCTCATTCTATTAACAAATTTTAAACTTGGGTAGCACAGACTCTCCAGGAGAGTCTGGGGGTATAACTTGGGGACAGGGAGGAATAACTTGGATGGGAATGAATTTACATCTTTGTTTCCCCTCTCTGTTTAGCAAAATTTAGCATGTTTTCAATAAAGGATGTAACTCACTGTGACACTAATAGTAATATTGGTGATTGTTACCAGTAGCAATCAGAGAGATTTGTCCATCACAGCTCTTTCAAATATGTAATCTCTGAAATATATAATCAGTGATTTAAAATCATGATAATAGGAAGCTGGAGAAATAACTCCATGGTTACAAGTGCTTGCTGCTCCTGTAGAGGACCTGAGTTTAGTTGCCAGCATGAATGTCAGTTGCCTGTAACTTCTCCAGGGGATCAGCATTCTTCATCTGTCACCTTTGCATGGCACACATGAGTGTGCATATACACATATATGACTCTAGCACATTTTTGTATTTTAATATTTCAATAGTTGGCTTTCCAGTTCTGGATGTGATTTTTCCGATTTTAAAAGATATTTTTGTGAGAAGAGGTTTATAGGCGTCACTAGGTCACAAAAGAAATCAATGACACAAAAATTGAACTTGATCTCTTAGCTCCAACAGGACAGACACATTTTTTTGTTTGTTTGTTTGTTTCCTTGCTGAATCCTATTAGTCTAGTATGAGGCACATAGCTGGGACTCAATGAAATGTGTATTAAAAATGTGTATTACTTGAGAGAGCAAATGCTCTCTCAGTGATTTTTTTGTTGTTGTTTTGTCACCTAAGGAGGGATAGTCCTGAATCTAGTTTTGTCCCTGCCAATATGATTCTGTCTATAAAAGTGAATAGCACTTTCATGATCCCAGATCTTGGGAGCCTCACACCAAGTAGCAGGACCCTTTCCTGCACAGGGCTGTAAAATGTGAAGTCTACCAAAACAGTTTCAATGTGAGAACAGGCCCTGGGGAGCATGGGGCCCACCATTATTCATTCTCCTGGTTTCTGTTTGCAGTCCTAGTTAATAATTCTCATGTTTTCTGATGCTTGCTATATGCTATATTTTAGAGCTAGGTTTGACCTTAAAAAAACATTGTAACCTTCTTTTTGAAGATCCAGGCTGAGAAAGGAGGGTACTGGTAACAAGATGTCACTCTGGGTGAAGAACTTTCTCTTGTTCCATACTTAAGCTCAGAGCATGAGCACTCTGGCCAACCGTGTTAGACCCAAAATAGGCATTTAAGCGTGTTCCAGACGCCCGGGGTCCTTTTGGGGTACGCTGGCTAAAGAAGAGCCTTAAATGCCAGAATGATGTGTGGAAGATTTGACTTGCAGGGAGAACATGATGGAAGACTAGACTTCAAAGACCAGTTTCGTGCTTGCTGACAGGAGCCTGGTATAGCTGTCCCCTGAGAGGCTCTGCCAGAGTCTGACCAATCCAGATGCAGATACTCACAGCCAGCTATTGGACTGAGCACAGGGACCCCAATGGAGGAGTTAGGGGAAGGACTGAAGAAGTAACCCCAAAGGAAGAACAACAAAATCAACTAACTGTACTCCCCAAAGATCCCAGGGACTAAATCACCAAAGAGTACACACGGAGGGGCCCATGGCTCCAGCTGCATCTGTAGCAGAGGATGGCTTTATCTGGGATCAATGGGAGGGGAGGCCCTTGGTCCTGTGGAGGCTCAATGCCTCAGTGTAGGAGAATGCCAGGGCAGTGAGGCGGAAGTGGGTGGGTGGGGAGCACCCTCATAGAAGCAGGGGGAAGGGGATGGGACGGGGCATTTGAGGAGAGAAACTGGGAAGGGGGGGCTAACATTTGAAATGTAAATAAATAAAATAACCAATAAAAAACAAACAAACAAAAAAAGACTAGCTTCAAAGCTAGACTCAGTCCTGAGATCTTAGACAGGTTGCTACTCCTGAGCTAATTTTCCCAGATTCGTGGGGCTAAAGTAGTAATTGGGAGGATTGAGACCTGCAAGAGGGGATGAGGGAATTAGACCAGTTCGGGCAGACTGAGGCCAGAGGAAGCAGGCTTGCTCCCTGTTAGATTGCCAGCTATTCCTGCCAAGCTGACTTCCTTGATGGTCCACTCCGGGGGCTTTGCTCTGAGATCTCTTCTCCCTTCCCCTTCATACGTACGTGCTCACTGGGACTGGTTTCAGATAGTTCCGGGATATCTATCCTCATTCTCCACAAGACGTGTTAGCTTAAGATCCTGTTCTATAAACTCCGGTCTTGAGATACTGCATTACCTTTGATAAGAGTTCACTTTTTTTAAAAAAAATAGCTTGTTTTTCCTTTGAAGGAATATAGAACATATATAGAGTGTGCTATGTGGCTCAGGGTGGTCTTGAATTCTAGGCTCAAGCAATCTTGCTGCCTTGGCCTTCTGACTACTTACAGGTATGCAGCACCATTCCTAGCTAAGGTATCTCTCCCTTCTATCTCTCAGTCCTGTTTATTTAACTCTGACAAGGTCAGAATCAGAATCATCAAAATCTCTATCTTCTCTCCAAAACATTATCAAGAACATTAAAAAACAAAACAAAACAAAACAAAACAAAACAAAAACAGGGCTGGAGAGATGGCTCAGTGGTTAAGAGCATTGACTGCTCTTCCTAAGGTCCTGAGTTCAAATCCCAGCAACCACATGGGGGTTCACAGCCATCCATAAAGAGATCTGACGCCCTCTTCTGGTGCATATGAAGACAGCTACAGTGTACTTAGATATAACAGATAAATCTTTGGGCCGGAGCGAATGAGGCTGACCAGAGCGAGCAGAGGTCCTGAATTCAAATTCCCAGCAACCACATGATGGCTCACAACCATCAGTACAGCTACAGTG
>BDUI01005958.1:59104-71733 GCA_002335545.1 Apodemus speciosus
TTTAAAAGGCAAATTTGAGGAATCTGTCCTGCAAAATAAGGCTTTCGACGCATAGTTTGGGAGATATATTGAAAACAAAAAACAAAAAACCCCACTACGCTATTCACTTAAAATACACCTTTGGGGCTATGGTTTAATGGTTAAGAGTATGTATTGCTTTTCCAGAGGTCTAAAGTTTCGTTCCTAGAGCATCATCAGATGCCTCTTTGCATTCTTGGATACCCACACTATCCTACGTACACACACATAGACACAATTTAATAGGGGGTTGGAGTGATGTTCAGTGGATGCAAGTGTTTACTGTTCTTGCAGAAGCCCCAAGTTCGGTTCCCAGCATTCAAATGGCAGCTCACAACCATCTGTAACTCCAGTTCCAGAGGATCTGGCGTCCTATTTTGACGTCTATGAGCATCAGGCACGCAAGTGGTACAAACACATATACATACATGCAGGCAACCCTCCCCCAAATAAATATATCTTAAATAATAAAAATATTTAAAGCTTAGTCATCGTCATGATCCTGTGAATATGGTAAACATTTCTGGTGTCTGTTGTAGTAAAGTTACTATATCTCAGGTTTAGCACTCGCCAGTCTTTCCAAGGTCTCCTAGATTAAAACTGCCTTTCACATGCCCAGCTCTGAGCCTATCTCAGCACATGGCTACATAGTAATTCCTTTCCTCTTTTCTGTTATCTTCAATGCAAACTCCATGACCCWGGCCATCTTTTCTCACGCCTCCCTCAAGGACATCTGGCCCAGGGCCAGGAAGGAACCCTGCACCCCCTCCTTAAGCACTTCTGCGTGACTCAGTAACGCTGTCTAGACTGCTGTCGTGACTTTTTTTTAAACTGTATGTGAACAAGAAAAATAGCTCCTCCAACCCAGCTCGAACTAGGCCTGAAAAAAATGGTTTGACGCACTGTAAATGAACAGATGAATCACCAAATAGATGGTCTGGGCCGCAGGATCTCTCTGCGCATGCGCCAAAGGGAAGGCGTGGGAAGCATTTTTCTTCCTTAGCTGGGTTTCTTAGCGTGGGGGGCGCGGGGGCTCCCTCAACCTCGTCCAGTCATTGGCTAGGATGGCCCGCATTGGTCTGACGCAATGCTTCTGCAGTCTCGCGGAACTCGACTCGGCCAGTGAAACCGTTTGGTCCCACCATGGTGCCAGGGCGTTTCCTACTGGCTAAGCGATGGCGCAACGAGGCGGACAAAAGACTCCAAGAGGCACTTTGAATTTGCTCAGTTTTATTAGGCTCGTCAAGGGTCACGGGAAAAGGGGCGGGGCTTCTGGGGAGCAGGAATACCACAAAGGCGAAGCTGCCTTGCAAAGACACTGAGGCGGGCTAGCAGTCAGGGCTGTCGGAGGGAAGAATGGGGTTGGAGAGAAACTCGGGAGAAGGGAGTGGGAGCAGAGTCTGAGGCCACAGTGCAGTTGTGACGAAGGTCACAGCGGCCCTTCTCGCTTAGAGATAGGATGTCCACGCAGCACGGAGAGAGGGTCTTGGGCCTAAGCTCACGAGAAGGGGGCTAGAGGGGCCCTGACCAAGGCATCACAATAAATAAGATTAGCAGCACACAGAAGCCTGCAGTGGAGGAGGGCCGGAGGGGAGGGTGGTCCCTCCTCCAAATAAGAACTCTGCAATTACTAAACCATAAAAATAAACTTTAAACCCGTGTAATAAGTCGGTCTCCCCCCAGAAGTGCAATATGGGGCCGCACAGCCCTAGCTGAAGAGGAGGGCAAATGGGATAGGGTACAGGGGTATATAGAGAGAGCCCCTAAAGGGCAAGATGTTTATCCGATTTTCCCTTTCTTCCCCAGGCCGGCCCAAGCTTTTGGGACCAGCAGCACTTCCTGGACATCAGAATCTTCAGAGTTCCCTCCACTTCCTTCCGCCCCATAGATTCGTTCATCTTCATAGCTGTCCTCACTTAGCTCGCTAGCTGTGAAGGAGAAAGGACACAGGGGGAGGTGGTTGGACGCCCCTTGGAAAGTGAACAGAACAAACAGCTGTGGCTTTTGAGGGCCTGGGACCAGTAGTCAACCAGTGCCTCTGTTTGGGACAGGGAGGGAGAGAGGGGAGAGAAAGTGCTCCTGAGATTGTGCTCATACCCAAGGTTAGAAGAGCGAGGGAGGCAGGAGGGCAGGGCATTCATCTTTGTCAGGCTATCACGGATACATTCCCTTCTCCTGCCCCCACACTCGTCAATGTGCTTCTCTTTCTGAGCGAGGCCTTGGCCTTATTCTTATCACAGTTATTTTTTTGCACCTAGTGTGACCCAAACATAGACTGTAGTGTGCCTTCTTCAGTCTTGTTTCCCACCCCACTYGACTCCAGAGCTAGGCAGCTCTGCCGCCCATCTTTGGAGAAAAGAGTTGGTATTAGATGGGAGGCAAAGAGGGCTGACAATTCCCTTAGTTTCCCCAGCCTACCCAGAAATGTGTCTGCGGCTCCCCCCTCGCTGCACACTTCCACCCTTGGTGCCTTGCTCAACCCTTCAGAAGCGCCTGGTTTTCCTATCTTTGCCACCTTCCCCTGGGGCTCACCTCTCCTCTGTCTGCCCCATAGCCAGGTTCAAATGAGTTCCTTTCCCAGTCTTCCAGGTCAGAACTAAACATGGGAGTCAATTTAAATATTGCATTACCCCTCAGACTTCCGTGTGCAGTTTCCCAAATGTATACAGTGTTGGACAAAGAACATGGTTTGTGGTCAAGAGGTCTGGGAAATGTGGAGCTCTAGCAAAGTGAAACAGGGCTTCTAAAGGCAGGATTCTTAGAAGGTGTAGAGGGGTTTATGCATTATTTGCCTAACGTATTTGCTCAACAAACTCTTCCGAGAGAAGCAGCTTTCAGAATGAGTGAGGGGTCCTCTGATAATCTTGCAAGCCTTGCCAAACATTGTGTCGCTAATCCATGCTGTGGAGAAGGCTTGACATTAATGACACCTCCTTTCCCTAGCTCTCCCTCTCCCACTCCTTGAGGTGAAATTAACTGCCCCGTCCTCTGAGTGTCGAGAACACACATTGTTAACCTCACCACCAGTTGCCCAGAGAAGCCTGAGTGTTCTCAAAGAGAAAGGAAGGGGGAGGGGCCTACATCTCACCTTCCTCACTGGTCTCTTCCTCTTCTTCCTCAATTGAGTCTTCAGAGATGAGTTCTACCTCCTCCTCATAGTCATCCCGGTTGGTGCGGTTATCCAGAGCCTTGTCAAAGACTTCGGTGCCACTCTTATAGTATCTAATGTCCCTGTCATCATCACTGCCCTCATTGTCACCCTCAGTGTCGTCATCATCATCACTGCCCTCATTGTCCCCCTCATTACCATCATCATCTTCGTCATCACTGCCCTCATCTCCATTATCACTATCACTGCTCTCTTGTATATTAGTAACCTGCTGGTTGTCACCTTCTAGGGTTTTGTTGTCATCATCAGCTTTCTCGCTATTGGAATCCTCACTGTCATAGGTATTCTTTTCCTCTGGGTTGTTACGGTTGTCATCTGGATTTGTGGCAGCACTCCCTTTGTTGTCAGTGATCTTGGGGTTGTAGCCCTCACTGTGGTCAGGATTCTCACTGGCATCGGTCACCTCATTATCAGTAGTCTCGAAGTAGTCGGTGGTCTCCATGAAGTCAGAGATCTTGATGTCGTGAATGGCCTCATTGTCAGTGATCTCATCAGTTTCTGAGATTTCACTGACAATGTCTTCAACGGCATAATGGTCATGCACATCTTCCATGATCACCATTTCATACTGATGCTTGGCTCTACTGTGGGCAAGTTTAGAACTTAGTATAAAGTTAATGGGAGTAACTGGGAAGGCAGTACGGTACTAGGATTTCTAAGAATGGGGGAAAGTCCCATTGCCCCTTCTGGGGATCACTCTCCTTTGCAAACAATGTACTCATTGGGTTACCTCAATGGTCGCCCGTGCCTCTATAAATCCTGTGTGACACTTAGTCTCTGCCTTATTTAAAAACAACACCCCCCCCAAACCTCCCAGCCACCATTTCTCTTATCACCTTTTCTTCCCTAGTTGCCTCTTTCTGCTTGTTCTGTGGCCACCTCGTCTCATGTAGTAGCGTACTGGGTTAACCCACAGGTCGTTCTTGATGATCTGTTGAGGGGTGGGGGTGGGGAGATGGAAAAGGGCCATGAGTATAAGTCCTAGAACCCACTCATAACTTCTCAGGCACTCAGGGGCAAGTCTTGAAAGGCGTTCCCTGGCAATGCTAGGAAGGATCCCACCTCAGCAATTCTGTCAGCTTCTGGGAGGCTGTGATTGGAAAACCAGTTGAAGAAGCTTTCTCTGGTGTCATGGCTCCTGCGATTATAGGCCTGGGGTTCCTGGCCTCGGTGCCAACGTATTGGGGTAGAATGAGACACCAACCGGCCTAGAAGAAGTGGAAGAGATACAGAACGAAGGGGAAATGATAATATAGGGGCCAGGGGTTTATTCTGGGACTACCACTTACCTGAGCGGTTGCGCTGGAACTCCTTGACGATCACCATGTTTGTAAAGTATGGGTTTGTCTGGAAGTACAGCTTCATTTTGTAGCCCATGGAGATATGTCTGAGGTCCTGGACCTGCTCAGGGTAGGGGTAATAGTGGTATCTATCCCCCCTTCCAGGGCCCTTCCCACCCACCCCCTCACCTCCAGAGACCAGATTCCTTGGCTTTCCTCCTTGGCCTGACCTGAAGATTGGTCAAGTAGCGGAAAATGTCTTTATCACGTTGGTTGATCAAGATTGAAATTCTGGGGTGGTTGAGGAACTGATGAGTGGAGCAGTTTAGGTCAAGGATTAACTGTTCCGTGCCAGGGAGGGCTGAGCAAAAGAGGCCGAAGCAAGAGGGACCCTTCTGTGCTTCAGTGATCTCTGTGGAGGTGAGAGCTTATGCAATGGCAAACCTCAGTATTAGGGAGCCGTGTCATGCTTCGTATTTGCTGTATGTCTAGATGCTAGGGGTCTCTGACCATGTCCATGTGTTGCTTGTTCTCATGTTCACAAAATACTGCGCGGCTGGGAGCTGAAAGCCCAAGTATACGGAATGATGCATTTGGTTCCCGAGGGCCTGTATTTAAATGTTCCACGCATAGGATGTCAGTGTCCACATGATGTATGAATATCTCTAGAGGTCTGTGTGCTCAGGCCCAGTTGCCTCATGTCTAGATATGGAAATTATGTATCTACATGACACCCTGTGTCTGACTGCTGAGAGCCTGTGGTCATGTGACCCTTCTGATCATGGGCCAAGTGTGTATATCCATATAAGTCCTACTACAATGTTAAACCTATGCATTTCGAATGTTACATACATGTTTCCCTGGGGATGAGCTCAACAGTCACCAAGAGTGGATTGGATTCTTCCTGTTCTACGTTTCCCTTCATTTAACCATAACCATAACCAAGTGGTCTTTCTCCTGCTTCTTCAGGGTTCCATCCCATTTCTAGCCTCTCCCCTCTAATGGAGAGGACGGCAGACAGATTTGAGATTTCTAGGTATCTACGCAGAGACCCAGGCTTACGGGGCCTTGTGTGGGTTTGAACGCGCTTCCTGAAGAGCTTATGTGCTCTCCCTCCTTAGTCAGTTCATCACCTGTACCCCCCCTCCTCTCCCCCTTTCTCTATCTGCTGTTGTTTATGGGCTGTGTGTCTTCTCTGTTACCCCTCCCTCTTCTGTCTGGGATCCATTTTCTTTTTAAATGTTACCATACTACGACTCTTTGCCCTTCTGCAGTGTAGTTTTAGATGAGATTTTGCCCTCTTGCCATCCCTCTTCCACTCTTTCTGGAATCTTCTAATAGGGATTCATCATTCCCATCTCCGACCCTCCCCCACCCCACCCCCCCTTGTTTCTCTTCTGCACATCTCCCCTTCAGTCATGGGCTTCTGGCCCATGCATACTGATGAGAAGGATACTGCTTTGACCCAGAAGCCTGGGATATGCTGGATGATGAGGTCTCTGCGCTCCAAAAAGGGTCTTCGCATCTGGATGAATTTGCGTTTGAGACGCAAGAAGGCCTTGCCTGCCTTGATGTTCACCGCCTCCAGGTCCATCTGAATGCTCTCCAGGGCCTGCAGTATGCTTTCCATCCTCTGGCCACTCCTCTCTCGGCTCTCCTTCGCCTTCCTCTGCTTCCTCCTCCTCCTCCTCCGACGCTGCCGCTGCCGCCTCCTCACACTTTCCTTTTCATCCTCATCCTCATCTTCCACTATTATGATAGCCTCCTCCTTCCTCTTCGGACCAACTAACATCTGGGGCCCCCACCCTCCTAAGCTACAGGTTTCTAGGGCCTTCTCTCCAAGGCTGCTGGGCTCTGCGACCTGAAAGTCAATTGCCAGGCTTTCCCCAGAGATTTCTGAAGGTGGGAGTGTTTCCATGATCCCTGGGGAAGGGGCCTCCCCGAACCCTGACTCCATCGCGTGATCCCATCCGGGACTCTCAGCACTCAGGGTGAAATACGCGCGGATCCCCCCTTCCTCAAGAATGACATAGGGCAGTGGTGGGGGCAGCGTGGGGCCCACCCCCCTCATGTCAGCCAGCACCTGTGCAGCCTCGGTTTCTTCCTGGGGTCTCGGACGCTGCTGCGGTGGAGGCAGGGGCAGTCGCTGGAGCGGTGGGGGTGGCGGGGGCGGCAGGTCGCGCTGACGGGGTTCCGAGCTGCTCACGCGGGGGGTCTTGGCCGGAGGCCCCTCATCCGGGCGGTCCATGGTGACCGCACTCAAAGCTCTGGCTCTTCCGCTCTCAGACAAGGCCGTAGCCACCAGTCACACTTGAAGCAGAGCCGCCACACCTCACGCGACCAGCTCTGCTCACCACCTCGCTCTGACGTCCCCTCCCACAGCGCCCGCTCTACTCCCACAGCGCCAGTCGCCAAGGCCCCGCCCACTCCCTGGCATGGCGTCTGTTCTGCCCACCATTGGCTGCCGGCCTTGGAGCTGGCGGTAGCGTTCCCTCAGCCCCTGCCTTCTCTCACGCAATCTGCTTGCCAACACTACACATCATCATTTTCTAATTGGCTCCCTTCGCGCCCACCAATCATCAGGCTGACTGCCCCTCGGTGATGAGAGGAAAACTGCGGGGCGATTGGCTGTGAGGAAAGCTAGGGTAAGAACCCCCTCACCCCCAATCTTGCAATGTTTTATCCAATGGGAAAAGTACCAGTGATTCTGAAGACCACAAGACTAGCCCCGGGGAGGGTGGCTGGGAGTGCGCAAGCACCAGGGAACGAGATGTGCTCAAATGAAATCAGAGAGCCTCGCTATCATTCTCCCCGCCCCTCTCCCCTGCACAACTACGCACTTTTAAAATCTGTCCCTTCCCCCACCAGTTTATGCCGGTGGGGCGAGCACTTTTAAAATCCGTCCCTTCCCCCACCGGTTTATGCCCGTGGGGTGAGCAATGTAGCCCCTCAGTCGCAGGCTGCCTTGAAGTGCTAGTAATTTAAGTATCTGAGGGTTTTTTGTTTTTTGTTTTGGTTTTTTTTTCTTTTTTCTTTTTTCTTTTTCTTTTTTTTTTTTTTTTGCTCTGGTGGTCAGGTTTTGACATGGCTTTTTCCATCTCTGCAAAATGGCTCCAGAAACAATCACAGATGCAAAAAGTAACTTCCTCTGCGTCATTAAAAAAAATGGTTGTGACTCAACCAATTTGCTAGATTTTTCTAGAACCTTAAAACTATGTTTATACATCTCTCTTCCCAGCTTTTCCTACATGAATGCTGCTATTAATTGTACCCTAATATTATATTTTATTTTGTTTGTGATCAGAGATGCTGGTCTTTGATGAGGCATGATGGTGGAGTTTTTGCTCTGGTTCTAGAATCTACATAGCAGGTGACTTCTACTGTGACTCTAGCCAAATCACTGCCCCTCTCTGAGCTTGTTTCTTCTAAATTAGACATTCCTAAGGAGAGGAGATAATTGCCCAATGCAGCCTTGCTGTGGTAGCAGAGGAAGGAACCTCAGAATCCATCACCAGGAGAATGGATAATATGTGATAGATGTTTTAGATGGACTACTAGAATAAATTTGATCTATGTATAGCAACATGGCAGGATTTCGCAAAAACAGAATGTTGAGTGAAAAAAGAAACAGAACAAGATTTATAGTACAATACTGTTTATGTAAATTAAAACACATCAATACCATATATTTTCCACAGATACACGTAAGTAAATAAACACATGAACGGTGGTTTGGAAGGACACACGTTAAATACAGAAGAGTGGTACCTATGTGGGGTTGGGAAGGATGGGATCAGGGATGGGTGATGAAGAGGACAAAGCAAAATAATAAAAGGACCTTGCATGGACCAATGATGATATAATATGCCAAGAACTGAGGAATAGGGTCAGCTCAATTCTGTGCACCTGAAGGAATAAGTAAACAAATAGTAAATTAATTGAGTGCCTAGGGAGTAGGCCAGCTGGGTAGATCCCCAGACTTGGGCTTTTTCTTCATGTTATCTTTCCTTCTGAATTTAGTCAAAGCTGAACAAAGTCTCAGCTGTATACATGGAACCTTAAGAAGGACTTGCAGTTTAGGCTGAACAGTTCCTCTAAATGTCATTGCATTGCAGGGGGCCATTTCTTAACCTCATTGCCTTCATGTTTGACCCCTCCTCCATTCCCAGTTCCTATTTACATGGTGGTCCAATTTAAGAAATACCTTGTTTGAATTTGGGGGTGAGGACTGAATCTCCAGACGTTGGGAAGAGATGGGGTTCTAAAGTGTTCTCTCCTTACCTGGTGCTCAGAAGCTGGGCCAAGGGAAAACAACCTTATGAGATGGGAGTTGACTCTCTTGACACATACATACATGAAAAATTTCAGGTTCCATCTCCTAAGCACTCTATTTCCTGCTGCAGGCACATACTAAGTTTTATCTCCTCTCCATCATGTGTATGTGTGTGTACTCTATTTCTTCACATATATGTATTTCCTCACATATGTGTTCCAGGCAAGTTTTCCTAAGGGGTTCTTACCCACACAAAGTCACACAGACACACATTATCTCATTCAATCATACCTCCCCACGTGATCATATACAGATAGGACACACACAAACACACACACACACAAACAGACACACACACACATACACAGAGAGAACATCCAATATAACATTGTTCATTTCACTTTTTCCATTTACAAAATCCAATGATGAATCCAGGCAGTTAGAAAAAGGAAACGGAGGAAAACCCTCCTGAGTCTACCCTATTTGCCCTCCCGCTTGGTCTTTGCACCCCAGCCCTCAGAAAGGCATTCCTATCATCATCACTGAGAGAATAGCCCCGCCCCAAACCACACATTCCCAGCCTCTCAGCTCCTCTGGCTTGCTTTTCCAGGGCCACTCCACAACCAGGGTCATCAATATCTCTTCTGCCTAGAGTGCCTCTTCATTGCTTTTGGGTCAAGACTTCCTCAGTTCAGGGCCTATCTTGGGGTAGAGGTGGAGTTTAGGACAGGAGTTTATAAAGAAGGAAAGGGGATGGAGAGATTACTGCCCCAAACTTAGGCAAAGAGTTTCAACTTGGCTCACCAGTCTGTAGAACTGGCCTTGAAGTAAGCCCCAAGTGGTCTTTGTCCATGGAAAAGAGGCTTGGGACCTTCCACCTTTGAAATTCGGGTGTAGTCTGCTCCACTTTGGGCATAGGTAAGAGTGGATGGAGGAAAAACTTCTGGGAAGGATGCTTGGGGCCCAACCAAGGAGGAGCTCAAGGACTGTGAGGCTAGGAAGGGACAAAAAGAGGTCAAGCAGGAATGGACTCAATTCCACAGTGCCTTGAAGTTTGTATAACTATTGGTTATCAAGGTCCCCAAAGAATTTTCATTTTAGGGGGAGTACTGTGAACCCAAGAGACAATCCTGGGGTTGAATTTAGCTCTGACCCCACGGTCTGGACTCCAGCTACTCTGCAGAGTGCAACTATCTCCCAATACGTCTGTGGATGACTTTTCCTGACAGCATATACCTACATCATCCCTAGTGGGGACTAAAATGGATATATATTCCTAGGAGGAAAGGTTAGGGGAGCCAGGAGGACGCTTGAGTGAACATAGCTAAGTTTGGTATATTCTGGTTGAGGAGCCCCTCCCCCATTCTGCTCTTCATCTAGCCTGGGCACAGCATGGAGGCCCTTCTTTGTATGCTTCCGGTTTCTCAAACAGCCTCAAGAAACACCTGTGAAGTCTGGACATAGTAGGGAGGGATTGGAGATCGGGCTTTGGTTAGCCAAAAACAACATTGCACAGAACATAGCAATTTAAACATCCTTGCTCCCAAGGAATACAGCACCCCCATTTGGTCCCTCTTGTCTGAAGACTTAAGCCAATATTTCCTAAACATCCAAGTCTTGCTAAAGGATTTGGAAGGAAAGGGTGAAGGGGAGCCCGGGGGGGGGGGGCATGATACGATCTCTGGGAATCTATTTTACAGGAGAAATTTCCCATTTCTTGACAATGTCAAAAGGGGGGACATTTAAGCAAGAGAGCCTGTTTCCTCAGCTGTTATTATGAAAAAACCCTGCATCTTCAGTTTGTTTTCATTTACTGAATCATTACTTTAGAAAGATAGTAGAGGGGAGAGGGAAGGGGAGGCAGGGAGGGCATGGGAAAAGGAGATTGTAGAAGTGGAGGAGGCTGCGGGACAAGCCCCAGAAAACTAGAAACGCCTCTTTTCCAGTTCCTCACCCCGTTTCCAACCCTAGAGAGGTGTTGGCAAAATGCCTCAGTTATGGATAGTTTGAGGGCCTGGACTGAAGCTCGAAAAAGAAGGCTTCTGTATGGGTCCTACCCTGCCTGCTGCTGGCCCCAGTATGGTGACAGTGACTTTCCCCCTGCCTATCACCTACTGGCTTACTTCACATGACACAGTAGGGTTCTCTGGGAGCTGGGGCACCTCCTGTGCCCCAGCAAGGGGCATGAGTCCTCAGGCACTTCTTGAGGTCCTTGTTAAGCAGGAAGCAGACGATTGGGTTGACTGCAGCCTGGGCGAAGCTCATCCAAACAGCAGTGGCCAGGTAGCGGTGGGGCACAGCGCAGGCTTTCACAAACACTCGCCAGTAGCAGGCCACAATGTATGGTGACCAGAGGAGCAGGAAGAGCAGTGTAATCGCGTAGAACATTCGGCCCAGCTGCTTTTCACCCTTGACCTCGTCCATGCCCAGTAGCCGCCGGCTAGCTGCATGCCCATTCTGCCGGATACCCAACAGAGTTGGTGGCATGGGCCCACGGCCAAAGCCAGCGATCCAGTTGGCAGCAGCCTGGCCGGTAGCCCCAGGGCCATGGAATGTCCAGTTTTGGCTGATGGCTGGCACCATCTGCACTGGCTTCATCTTGCGGTGACGATACTCGAAGAGTAGCAGCTTGCCATAGACAGCATGTGTGGCTGCCATGAGCACAGCCAACATAAGCATAAAGCCCAGTGTGTCATTTGCTTTGAAGTAGCGATGCTCAAAGATGCACTGGTCCTCCTCTCGGATAAACTTGTAGGTGCCCACATCAAAGACAGGTGGGAAAGCCATGGCCACAGACAAGGTCCAGGCCATGCAGATGACAGCTGCGCATGTCCAGAGTGTCATGCGCTTGGCATAGAAGCGGTGGTGGGCGATGGCCATGTAGCGGGTGACGCTGATGCAGAACAGCATGAAGGCCGCATGGAAGCAAAAGAGCACAGCCATAAAGGCCACAATCTTACAGCTGAGTGCACTGAAGGTCCATGAGGAGCCATGGCGCACAGAAGCCAGTACAAAGGGGAAGCAGATGGCAGAGCGTATGCCATCGGCTAGGCACAGGTCCAGCAGAAAGTAGTAAGGAGCCTTGTGCAGGGCACGCTCCTTGAGCACCAGCAGGGACAAGATGGCATTGCCTGCCAGGCTTACACACATGATCAGTCCCAGCAGCACCAGCTTCACATAAGCTGATGCTGATGGCAGAGACAGTGCACCGCTCACCTCTTCGGGCTCTCCGGTGGTGTTTGCCATACTGAGGGGCAAGGGCTAGCCCCAACCCTAGGGGATCGGCCAGTTCAGTATTTGATGGGCCCTGGCGGACTCCATCAGTTTTCTTGCTGAGCTACACCTGCAAACGGGAACAATGGAGGGAGAGACAGACAGAGGGACAGAGAGATGAGGGTAGGAGACAGAAAAATGCAGAGACAGAGTGGTAAATGAGATTGAAAAAATGGAAACAAGGATATAAATTGGTAGAAAACAACACTGAAGTGGAATGGATGGATCAGGATGAGGGGAGGGAGAAACAGATGAGAAAGAAAGAGAGAGAGGGCAGGTTAGTGTGTCTATGAGTCCTTCCCATGGACTCCCCAGCTATCCCGGCCCCTCCCCTCCTTGCTGGGTATAAGTGCTTTATGTCTCCTAATGGCCTCAGATTCCTTTCTTCCTCCACTCGTGGGTCGGTAGGGTTGTAGATGTTGGTACAACTCTTATTCCCTTTTACAAGCCCTAAGGTTGTATTCAAGCATTTTTTATTGCTACCCATAATCCAGTACAATTATGTATGTGTGTCATATACACATACACACAGAGAGAGCTCACCTAAAAGTTCTATACACGAGCCGGGTGTGGTGGCGCACGCCTGTAATCCCAGCACTTGGGAGGCAGAGGCAGG